>WWET01007365.1:0-24168 GCA_011038615.1 Limnodynastes dumerilii
GTAACTTCGAGGCAGGCGGTATTGATAACAAATTGGCAGCACACAGAAAGAGAACAGGTTACAATATTGGGTGGTCTGGGGTGGAAACGCAGTGTTTTCACATTATGGACTGTGCAGGTAAAACGGCTAGAAGAATGCCCAACCGCAGGGAAGTAGGCGTGCTTGAGATAATTTGTAGAGATCCAAAGTGCACGGGATTCTCAGCGTAGTACAAGGTATGGCTCTTTATATCCGTGAGGGTTGGTAAGAAGCTGTTACACCCTAGTAACTTGGCAATGTCTCTGCAGGAGGTAACTGTAAGGGTCACAAGCCTTGTCAGGAGAGGGTAGGCTGTACAGCAGGAATCAAGGAAAGGATGGCCACTTATGCCTATGCAAGTTAGTAAGTGGCTGCAGCTTGATAGTGGGTGAAAAGAGTTCCTGTAGGGAATAGCCGTGGGAAACTCAGTGTGTGCTCATAAAGGGGTAACTTGCACCGCAGGGGAAAGGCTTAGGATGGAAGCGGACCCAGGGCCCCAAGGCAGTGTAGAGGGCCTTCTGTAGATAGAAAATAATTTGCAGCACTGCAGGAGAAGAATATGTCAGCAGCAGGTACCTGGAGGAAGGGATCCCCCTTCTTAGATGAAATGGCAGGGACAGCCTCTGGAGCGCTGAGTTCTTCAGGCCTTCAGGCCTTTTGTAAAACAAGCTGTTCCCCTCCACAGCTGTGGGGAACAGCCAGGCACCACCCGCACCTCCCAGGAGCAATGCCTCTCCTCACGTCGCTCCCAAGCAGTCCGGTGCGTCGGAGGGGCAGGCAGGGGGTCAGGGCAGCAGGCAGCCTCTATGCTGTCTCCCAGGCTCCCGCGTGGGAGTAGGCCGCAGGCATCCGAACGGGCCAACGAGGGTGCTGCTCCGCGACAGGCAGCGGTGCTGGACGCAGTGGATACCGGAGGGTGTGCTGAGTCCAACTGTGAGGTGGATGGGTGTCAGTAACGGGTGATTTTACCGTTAAATCCCCGGAGCTGAACACTCCTGCGACCGTCAACCGCATGCGTCAGGCCACGCCCCCTCTTCAACTCATTTTTATATATTTTATATTTGCTGATATTAAAGTTTCACCTCTTATAATGGAGTGAGTCAATTTCTGATGGCTACTTATGTCACGTAAATTTCTAAAGATACCTTTTTGCTTAGCTGGGTGTTGATGCCAAATGCAGAGCTACATAATATAGGTATCTTTCATTAGGCAGTTTAGCAGGATTTTGCAACAAAGACACTGTCTGGAGAATTCATTTTGACATTTACCTATAGTTGTGGAGGGAATTATAGAGGGATATACATAAAAAAGTAACAAAGGGCCTGATCCAGACCTATGCTGGTGTGCGTAGCGTATTATCGCCGAACGTACCACCAATGCACGGCAATAGGCACTCCCCTTGCTCGTACCTAGTTTAGCATCCATATGCTCAGCAAACCCTACCCTAACTTTTGTGTTCATGGCCATCCGTACGTTCATTGCGTATAAACACGCCCCTTCGTCGGTAAAAACGCAAAGTATACGGACACCCGAATCGCCGCTACGATAATCAGTGTTTTACTACCGGAAGGTGTCACCAGGAGCATGCGCGGTACGTTTTTTTCTGACGATTTTACGCTTACGATCAGCGTTATCTCGCAAGCGTGCATTGTTCTGGATCAGGCCCAAAGACCCCATAGGGCTGTAGTGAGCATAAAAGGCAGACAGGAACCCATTTTAGCATCAGGTAAGGCAGGGGTTAATAGGGTTTAGTGAGTTAGCTAGGATTGGGTAGGCTAGGGGCTAATAGGATAGTTTGTTGTGCTTTTAGAGTGGTTAGGTAGGAGATTATTGGGGTCTGTCTGAGAGGGGGCTTCTCTATTCACTTCAGGAAATCTCCCTCCCATAAAGTTGTTTAAGTAAATTTCTAACATGTTTTTTTCCCCCATTCAGACGGTGCATGGTTTGGCGACAGCAGCGGTGGTTCAGTAAGGTAATTGGTGCAACTGGGGGAATGCTAAGCTAGAGCAAATGTTCTGTTGTTACTCAACCTAGGAGAGTTGTGAGGACACCATTCCCTAGCGTTTGGGTCCATTAGGTATGCCACCTTCCAGGAGCTGGGGTGAGCATCATGATTGGGTTGTGTTGGGTATGGCCATTTGCTGGACACGCCAAGGTTGTTAATAGTTATGTTTAGTTAAGTGTTAAGTTAGGCGCTGAAACCGCCCCCCTGTTCTGCTATTTGGGCCACCAATTAACTGCTGGATGACACAGCTTTAGTCATAAACTACAATTCGGCCCAATTGTTACAGCTGCCAATGTATAGCCACAGCAAGCAGCTCTTACCTTGTCCTCTCTCCCTGCTCTATGCATGCTGCTCACTTCCTGGCTGACAGCTTCCTTGGTTTCAGCATTCTTAGCATCTGCTCTCTTTGTGCACGCGCCCTCTAGTGGCTGGCCTTTATATCTTCTGTCCTTTGCTCTCCTCCTATGGCAGACCTTCCCACCTTATTTAAACCCTCTAGGTCATTTCCTAGGCGCCGGTTATAGAATCAGTTCTCTGTCACTATAGCCTGCTCTTTTGTTTGTATGCCAAGTGCCTTGTGCCTTGTGAACCTGACTGTCCCAGCCTTGCCTTGCCTTATCCTGCCCTGGTTAACCCTTTGTGGTCAGCTCCTCCCTTTCTCCCTCCTTGCTGTTTAAATCCCTCATATTTGCTCCCTGACCTCTCCTGTGTGTATGTGTTTGTGAACCTCTTCGGGGGGGGACCTCTGGGTGTTTGTATTGTGTGGCAGCCCTAGTTTGTCTTGTTCTGTTTTTGTTTAGTCCTGTGTTCCTCTTTAGTCCGCAGTCAGTGTGTTTTACGTCTCTGTGTTGTTAGTTCCTGGTAAATATCTAGTTACCAGTACTGCTCCCGCTTCCAGTGTTTTTTCCTAGTCTCCTGTGGTTCACTGTGTGGTGTCTTTTCTTTCCTTCCACGGGTTCAAGTTCAACAGAGTCTGTCAGCGCCGCCGAAGGGAAAGTCCATCCACCAACACCAGGGGCAAGGGTGAAGATCTTCTGGCTAGGTTGCGAGGCGTCTCTGGAAACTTGCCCGTCACGTTCTTGGGATCCTTATTGAGGTCACTCCGGCACTCTCCAGGTAAGACCGAAGTACCTCACCTGAGCTACTTCGGTTCTCATTGCAAGGTAATCCCGGAGTGCCAGGGTCACTCACCCCTAACACCAATTAATTAATTAGTAAACCATGTTCCCTTTTATAAACGCAGCTACTTTCTCCTTGTATTTATTTAATTAAGGTGTGTCTGGCTGACTGGTGCGTGAATGGGGACTACGCCATTTGCCGTTTATAGAATTACGGGGGTAATACATAAAATACTCATTAACTTTTCATGTTGTATAAATGCAATCATATTAACTGCACAACACTATGACTTAAGTAAATATTGAGATATATGTATCATGTAGCAGATTGCAGTTTTTGCCAATATTTAAAAGAACAATGTCCTGAAATGTATAGTATGGGGGATGGAAAAAAAAGAAAAAAAAAATCATGAAAAATGAAAAACATACCTTATACTCTTAAAATAGGATTTCCTCCATAGATTTAGATGATCATTAATTGGAATACATTCTTTATTCACAATGAGCTTGATTTAGAGAGGATTGTATGACAGCTTACATGGCATGTGTTGCAATGATTTTCAAAGTGCATGCCCAGAAAACAGGCACGAACAAATAAGTGAGATTCACATCCATATGCAAATTAGATGTCCAGCACCATCTAAAGAGGAGGCACGTGCTATACAATGTGAGGCTAGGTACAGCTGCAAAATATTATGGGGCTGGTTAAGAGAGGCATAAGGCATTATATTTGTGAGTTCACAAATATATGCTGGCACAGTAAGAGATTGATACCTCCCTATATTTTGTAACAATTATACTCTGTACTTATCCCTCTATAATGCCTTTATCGTGTTTCCACCTCACACACAAAGTGCACCACATAATCAGGGCCTCCATCATAGGGG
Source organism: Limnodynastes dumerilii (assembly GCA_011038615.1). Classification (NCBI taxonomy): domain Eukaryota; kingdom Metazoa; phylum Chordata; class Amphibia; order Anura; family Limnodynastidae; genus Limnodynastes; species Limnodynastes dumerilii. Next base: position 4,029 of record WWET01007365.1, read on the forward strand.
AACAGCCGGGATTACCTTCCCAGGCCCACAGCTGATGGGAGCCCGCCATCATTATGCCACTGGCCAGATGGTAATGCAGGTCTGCAGGGCCCGCCCACGTGAGGTCACCGGTGAACACACAAAATGGAAGTTGCTCAAATCAATTACATTTTTTATAAAAGTCAGAGAAATTTGTTACATACTTTTGCAAATATATGATAAGCCACCAGCCACTTACAAGACTTCCACCATGATATTCTATCTTTCAAATAAAAGTCAAAGAATTAGTTACAAATATCTGCAGATACATGATAAGCCACCAGCCACTTACAAGGCTTCTCTATTTGATGGTCCTAACTCTAAAAATCAGAGTCCCAACTATGGGTTATATATCATATATTTTTCTAAATTGAGAGCTCACCCCCGGCAGAGGTCCCCAAGTCTCCAAAACAGCCACTCTGAGATAGCACTCCCTTACAGCCACTATCCCAGACATGCTTTTGTAAGGGTTGAAATTAAGTTATACGTAAAATAACTAGTACTCCATTTTGTATATCTGCATCCATTTTGTGCTTTGAATTTAGTACAAATTCAGTTATTTTCTGCATTTATAAGAAATATAAGGTTATGTGAACAAAACATTTTGATGTTATGACTAAACTTGTTCTGAGAAACTTTGCAAGACAGAGCCTCCTAAAGGCCTTGGCCTTGAAGATAACAGTTACTAACGAGCTTGCAGTTAAGCGTATTTTATTATTTTCTTTTGCTAATTAAATTCCTTAAACTGGTGTACGTGACAAGCACATTATAAAAATCTGTATGTTAAGCTAATAAACCAGAACTCCTTTGGATGACTCAGCTATGCGTGAGTCTCAATCTGACTTCTCCGGCTGGCCGTATTATAGTAAGTTATCCTGACAGAACGAAGACCGTTGTAAGGTCCTCTCCGTGCAAGGTCTTGGTGGGGGAACACCTCCAACATTTCTTGGTGCCGAAACACGGGATTGCCAAGTAATTGAATTTGAGTAATACCTCAGCTTTTGAGTCTCTTAACAACTACCAACTGCGATAAACCACGGCAAGTAACAACTTGATAAGCGATTTCTGCCAATTGTTACTTGACGTATTTGGTATTTGTGGTAAGATTCCTAATGTATTTCTCTGTTTAATTCAAGTGCTTTCCCGAAAGCCTGTGTCTCCTTCTGTCAGGAATTAATGCATTATGAATAATTATGAATATAATTTATTTGTAAGTTGCATGATTCTAGTAGAAGTTATATTCAGTCTAATTCTCATGTACAGCCTTAGAGAAGGCATCAAGAAAGCAATGTCAAAATACATATGTTATAGTGAAATTTGAACAGTTTATGGCTAATAAGGTAGAAATAGACAGTGATAGTGATTGTGATTTAGACACCCCATATATGTGTAGGTGTTGCAATGGTAGTCTGAAATGGTATGTTCAAGGTACTAACCCACATAATATAGTGTTCATATGTAAAACTGAAAAAGGTAATTTTGGATTTGTGAAAACGCAAGGACATATTGATAAGGTGTGGGGACATGTAAAGGGCAGAATAAGGGGAATTTTGACAACAGGGTACCAAGGGTGGTGTGCACCTAAGGAAGGTCAGAATTTTGAAACCATAACCAGTCACACAGGGGCAGAGAGATTCTTTTGTCCACACTCCATATATTTTAAGGCTACAGTGGACCAAGTGATAGAGGACTGTGTGGAGTCACAATATAGAGGACTATGAGCAGTCACAATATAGATAGCATGCGGATAGTTACAAACATCACAGGTAACTAAAAGACAGAGGTAAACTGTAGAGACAGAATCCCATTTTTCAATAACAAGTCTGATATTTACAATACAGTAGGATAAATAATATTGTTGCTGAGAAGGCAGAATGGGAACCTCTATAGTAAGGGTGGACGCACCCCTACATAGATAGTCCAAGAGGAAGTGGGTCCACATGCTGTGGAAGGTATAGAGAAGATCTTGAAGAGAGGTACCTAGAACCCAATTGATAAGTCAATAAGGTAATCAGTTTTAGTAATGTTTCATTGGTACAATGATTGGGAACTGATGTTTTCTGTGATTTTATTTTTGTCAGTAATTTTGTTCAATCTAATAACCTGTTGGTGTTTAATTAAGGGAGCAAAAAGGGAATTGACAATTGTTGTCCTCCAGGAAATTATTTAGTTACAATGGGCCTGATCCTGCACTACGATGTAGCGCTGAGCGTGCTAACGCTCAGCGTTACATCGCTGACTCCCCCCTGGCACTCCCCCTGTGCGGGCGTATGGCCCCTTCGTTACGCCGGGTGAAAGCTACCCTAGCTTCGCCCGGCGTAAGGAAGGGGCCATACGCTCACACAGGAGCGTATGGCCGCCTAGCCCGCCCCCCTAGCCTCATTTACTTACCTCCCCCCGCCCTCCTGGAGTAACGGCCGTACTAGCGACGGCGGCCGTAGCTCAGGATCAGGCCCAATGACAAAGAATATGTTGCCTGAGTCAGGGGAAACTTGTGTTTAAAACCTTTTGGAAAGTACAGTGAGTGTTTTAAAGTTTGTTTTATGAGGATCTGGATATTTCCTGGTAAATTCACTACTGTTTTAATGTTTTATGTCATGGTATCAGTTTAAGTCTGTATGTCTGTTAGTGAGGTCAGAATGTGACCAGTGGTGGTAGTAAATGGCTGAACAGGAACAGAGGTCAGAAATTTACACAAACAGTTTTGGTTGTAATTGGTGCAAAGGTGTTATATTTTGGCATTTTGACGAATACCAAGGTTATAATCTATGGTTAATAGGTAGTGATTGGTTATCTGTGATACCAGGTATATTTTTGGGATCAGCTCATGATTGTACTGATACTGACAGGTGGAATGGTATTGTGATAACACTGAAGAATCCATTGTTAAGCAATATCATGGTAAAGCATTTCCAGAGGTATATATAGCAGTATAATTGGTAAAAATCTGCATTTGAATTTATTTGTTCTAAAACTGACACAATAAATCAGTTTAGAGGAGGTCTTGGAAAATAGACCAAGAGTTGCAGGAATTTGTTTGATTTTGATTTCCAGAGATGGACAATAAAAGTCTATCAACATAAAGATTTAACCTATTATACATAAGGTGGAATATTTATATTCAGTATAATGGGGGCTGGTGGAAGTAAAAGTGAGTCACTCTCACCTAAGGATATTGTCTAGTCTAAGGAGGGTAAAGAAGCCATTAAGGGAATGCAGAAGGTATTCAACAGGACAGGTTTCCCTCCCGAGTGTGTGTTAGATTCAGCCAAATGGAAAGATTTCAGGACAAAACATACAAGGTGGATTGTTAAAAACGGGCTAGAAGATAAAGTGTCTATTTGGTAAGTGTGAGTGAAACTCTGGAGGAAGAGGAAGGGGCAGCATTGATTATGCTTTCCCCCACACATAGTGATCAGATTTCAGGTCCGCCCTTATACACACCACAGATGCAAGACACTAGCCCAATAAAGACAGACACACCAGAACGAATCACTACTCATTTTAAGGTAGAAGAATTCAATTACAAAGGGGAACTCCCAACCAAACATATGAGACCAGATGACTGGACAGAACCAGAGGATAATTTTACCCCAGAAAGGAAATGTGATTCATGCGGATGTTGTGTGGATGGATGGTTGTTGATGGTTTTATTTTTATTCATGTCATCAATTTGTGGACCCAGAACAACCCTCATATTCAGGGGAAGTGGACTTGAGTAAATGTAATCCCATGGGTAAAAAGTATAAGAAAATTAAGATTGCAAGATGTAAATGTGTCTGGTAAAAAGGATACTGCACCCAGTACTATACACAAGGAATTGGGAACCTATCTTGATAAGTTTACTAGTTCTTTTACAGATGAAGATATTGATTTGGAAACCAGTATGGGCAAAAGACTGTTAAAGACAAAACTCCTGGACGGATTAAGGAAAGAAATGTGTGAACAGTTACTCATGATTGAAGACAGAGAACGTGAAAAGGCAGAGAAAAACAAGCAACGGCCTATACAGATACATGTGGTTCAGCAACCCAATGGAAATTGGATGCGCAAGGAGGGAAAGGCCAATCAAGGAGCCTGACCAAAGACTCAAAATCCAACATCAGGTAAATGCTTTTTCTGTAACCAGGAAGGACACATGAAATGTGATTGCCAGAAGTACAAGGACTGGCTTCAGATGAAGAACAACAGAAGTGGATTCCAGGCATGAAGACAAGGCACCCCAGTATACTCCCAGGACACAGCTGGTAAGAAACCTGACAATCTTATACCTATTACCTTACTCACAGGAAAAGTTATACAGTGTCTCATTGATACGGGGGCAAGCCAAACTGCCTTAAAGAAGGAAGATGTGCCATCAACCCTCACTACTGAGCAACAGGCCTTACCGGACAGCCCACCAACCTCAAAAGAAGTAAAAAGGTAACTCTTCTGATTCAAGATAAGCCAGTACCTATTACGTTTCTTGTTTTCTTCTACTTGTCCAGAAAATCTGTTGGGGGCAGACATACATCAGCTCATGCAAACAAACATAAAGTATACAGGAGATGGAACAAGAGGAGGATTACTACCATTCATCGGATGATGACGATGACCCCAGGATTAAGAAGATAAGGCTGCAGTTAGAGGTGCCCTCCAAAGTATGGGCAAGAGGGACTATTGAAGGTAACCATGGTAGTGCTGACTTTTAAACCAGGTACAGTCCCTATTTCAAGCAGTATCCTCTCAACAAGGAGCAGAACAGTGAGGAGCAAAGAGATGACAAACCTTTCACACTGTTCTGTCATGAACACAGAGGAGTACACAAGAACATGGAGGTAAGCAAAGACCAATTGCTTACTACTCAACAGGACTGGACTTTGTCATCATGGGATCCCCTACGTGTGTGCATGCAGTAGCAGCAGCAGTTCTGAAGGACAACTGCACAGACATCGTATTGGATCACCAATTGACCATACAAGTTTCACATGTCATGACAGAGATCCTGCATCAGGCAAGTACTAAACATCTTTCAGCAGCAAGGCTAACAAGGTATGAAGTAGCACTCAGTCAGTTCTTCTAACAAGACCATAAATCGAAGCACAGTACTCAACCCTGCAACACTCCTGACATATGTGTGTGAATCTGACGATTCAAAAGAAGGGAGAGACAATCCAAGCAAAGACAAGAGGCAACAGGCCACAAGAATTGTGGATAGTGTGACACCCCATGCCGGTCACAAAGAGCGCATGCGTTCAGGGATCCGATTATCCCTCATAGACACTATGAACATGACAGCATAGCACTCATGGAAAGACTAATCTGTCTGAACAGAAAATGCATAACCCAACTGGTTCCAGTTACGATACTGATGGAACGTGTCATGCTGGCTATGCAGTGGTCACACCTTACGAGGTCATGGAAGCTGAACCTCTTGTCTCCAAGTACGTCAGCCCAAGCAGAGGAACTCATGACTCTCATCAGAGCATTGCAGATGGCAAAAGGAGGAACAGCAAACATCTACACTGTTTCAAGGAATGCTTGGGGAGTGGCACATGACTATACCAGTGTCTGTAAAAGTAAACACTTTAAAACCTCAACAAGCAAGCCCATACAACATGCAGCACTCATCAAAAGACTAACCAGAGCACTAGAACTTCCACTGCAAGTAGCAGTGATCAAGACTCAAGCTCACACTAAAGCAAAGACAGAAGAAGCAAAAGGAAATGCCAAAGCAGACATCACTGCCAAGACAGCAGCATTGAAACCAATCAAGAACACCATGTATACTGTGGATACAGTACAAAATGAGGAAGCATGGAACTTAAAGGATCTAGTAAAACTACAACAACAACAGGTCCAGCATAACATGAAGCCTGGAAATGCATAGGAGCTGAAGAATCATTCAGAAAACTGTGGACGAAGGGTACGAAGGGTAAGAAACTATGTCTACCAAGAGTTTTGTACCCCCCCTATGTTACAAGTGGCTCACGGACCAGATCACAAAGGAAAGGAGCCATTGACAGTACAAGTGCACCAGCACTGGATAGCTCCAGGATTCAACGCAGCAGCAGCAAACTTTGTGAGTCAATGTTAGAATAGTGCAGAACAAAACACAGGACAAAGAATAAAGACTCCATGAGGAATTACCCCAAAAGTATTCTACCCATTTCAGAGACTGCAAATAGACTACATACAATTACCAAAGAGTGGAACCTATGAATACGTACTGGTATGTATATATTTATTTAGCAGGTGGCCTGATGCATGGCCAGTGACCAAAGCCAATACAGCAAAGAAACTCATGGTTGCAGTTGTTTGCAGGTGTGGAGTTCCTGAAGTAATTGAATCAGACAGAGGTACACATTTCACAGGTGAGGTTATGCAACACATAATTTCAGATTTAGGCATCATACAGCATACAGACCACAAGCAAGTGGCAGAAAGGAAAGATTAAATGGTACTTTAAAGCTTAAAATCCAGAAAGTTATGCAGGATTTTAAGAAACCAGGACCAGAGTGTTTACCCATAGCATTGTTTGCACTATGTACCACTTCTCTTAAACATCTTAAATTATCTCCTTATCAGATATTGTTTGGTTCAGTACCAAAAACAGGTTGTTATTTTGCACAGGAATTGCAGCATGCTCATGGTGATCTTACAGGTTACATGCAAGCATTAACAAGCTAATTGACTTAACTGCATGTAAAAGTTTTCCTCTGCAGGTTGGAGATTGGGACGTGAGAAAAGGACTGGATCTCAGATGTAAAGGACCATATCATATGTTACTGATCTAACAGTCCAAGGGAAGAATACCTGGATCCACACCTCACATTGCAAGATCTCCATTCCAAGGGAAAAAGGGGAGTTACTTTCAGAATGAAACAATATATGGTATTGGGAACTGGGCCTGATACAGACATATGGGGTTTAGCTGTTATAAAGTCTATAGATTTGAACAAAAAGGAAAAAGTACCAAAAGTTTCTAAGGATATTTACGTAAGGCCCCTGGTCCACAAGGTAATCGTAACTACCTGAAACTGGGTGCAAGATTTAAGTCAAGAAGTGGCCATTGTTTTCATTGTGGACAAAAGGGCAGGTCAGGATAGGGATACAGCCCCATTGTTCCCTCATACCTACTGTTAATAAAACTGTTTGATAATGTAACACATGAGTTATATTAGATATTAGACATAGTTGCAAAAGAGATGTAGTTCCATAACAAAGTTTTGCAACAGCACAGATCAGTGCTGGACTATTTGACAGCCTCAGAAGGAGGCATGTGTCAGGTTGTAGGATCAGCCTTTGGTAATTATATTCCTGATCCAGAATGAGTGTACAAAAAGAAATGTAAGAAACAAAGGGAAAAAACAGAACTTTGCAAAAAATAGCTGGTTTAGTATTATTGTTTTATGTACTGATCAAATTATTTTTCTGTTGTTTACATGTATAAGGAAAAGGCTGAACAAAGGGACACGTGAAACTAAGGAGAAAGTGGCACAGAAAAAGCTGTACAAGACCCTGAGGCATGTCTATGCTGATCCAGATGCAGAAATGATTCGTTTGGCAAAACTTAAGGACACCCTAGAAAGAGATACAGCACAAAGAAATGGACAAGACAGAGTTGAGCACCCTACATCCTCATCTTAAAAATAGAGAGTACAAGAGATGCCTCTGGGTAAACCAGGACCCTACCATGAAGGACGGTTATTACCCTCCACCTGGAAGGATATATGGACTTTTATCGAGGTGACTAGCACCACCAAGTGGGGAAAGTATTCAAAGGGACCCAGTTTTTGCCAAATTGTGGTCTGGGAGGGTGGGAGCCTGAGTTAACCAGTAGGATGGCAGGAAGGAGTTATTTTAGCATAAAAAGGTTTGTAAGGGTTGAAATGAAGGTATACGTAAAATAACTAGTACTCCTTTTTGTATATCTGTATCCATTTTGTGCTTTGAATTTAGTACAGCAAGAAATTCAGTTATTTTGTGCATTTAGAAGAAATAGAAGGTTATGTGAACAAAACATTTTGATGTTATGACTAAACTTGTTCTGAGAAACTTTGCAAGACAGAGCCTCCTAAAGGCCTTGGCCTTGAAGATAACAGTTACTGACGAGCTTGCAGTTAAGCGTGTTTTATTGTTTTCTTTTGCTAATTAAATTCCTTAAACTGGTGTACGTGACAAGCACATTATAAAAATCTGTATGTTAAGCTAATAAACCAGAACTCATTTGGAAGCTTCAGCTACGCGTGTGTCTCAATCTGACTTCTCCGGCCGGCCGTCTTATAGTAAGGTATCATGCCAGAACGAAGACCATTGTAAGACCCTCTCCGTGGAAGGTCTAGGTGGGGGGAACACCTCCAACACTTTAAAACACATTTCCAAGATGGAGGTTGCTCAAATCAATCTATAAGGTAATTATACAGCAGGTGCGCAAAGAAAGGGGAGGTTGCACAAAAACAAAACAAGGCCTGGCACTCTAGCCATTACCCAGTGACTAACCATGATCTCCTATCTTTAAAATAAAAGACAGAGAAATAGTTACAAATATCTGCAGATACATGATAAGCCACCAGCCACTTACAAGGCTTCTCTGTTTGGTGGTCCTAACTCTAAAAATCAGAGTCCCAACTATGGGTCATATATCATATATTTTTCAAAATTGAGAGCTCACCCCCGGTGCAAACTCCCCTTGCTTTGCGCACCTTCTGTGTAATTACCTTATAGATTGATTTGAGCATCCTTCATCTTGGAAATGTGTTTTAAAGCGTGTCTGGGATAGTAGCTGTAAGGGAGTGCTGTCTCAGAGTGGCTGTTTTGGAGACTTGGGGACCTCTGCCGGGGGTGAGCTCTCAATTTAGAAAAGTATATGATATATGATGGGTTCCTAACTTATTTTTGATGTCTTCTCCCCTCCACTGTGGCGCTCCCTCTCTGTATCTCTTCCACACTGTCTCAGATTTTTGGTCACATGGTGCACCAGTACTGGTAATATATGGCTCTTACAGGAGAACTTTTTGGAGGTATGGAAAGGTCCCATTTTTAGCTGATTTAGTCCGGTGCTAATAGTAATGCAGGGCTTCAGACTGTAGTCATGGTGACATTGCTATTAGATTCTACACCTTGGCCACAGGTGGCACGCCTGACAAGTGCAATCCAGGCGAAGGGGTAGAGACGGCACTACACAGTTGTTAGGGTTTTCTTATGTGTTTATTAAGATGAAGTAATGTTCATACAAATAATAATGCATAATAATAAATTATATACATTGTAAAATACATTTCCAAACGAAACCAAGAAAAGTTTCAAGAGTAAGTTGCAAGAATTTTAGTAGTTAGTGAGGGTGTGCCACTGGAAGACAACAATAAATACTATTAACAGTAAAAACAGGTTTCATCATATAGAATTCAAATCTAATACATGTAAACAATGAGGTGGAAATTGTGGGCACCAATATGTCTCTTCATGTGTTCTTGCTGTCTACGACCACTGAGGAGAAAAATTTGTTTATTTTTATTCAGGGAACCTGCAACTTCATATATTATAGTACTGCAATTCAGGGATTGGATGGAGGAGGTACCATGTTGTTGGGGAAAAAGAAATATTTATTTATTAACAGGTTTTTAACTTTTTATATAGCACCATCATATTACATAGTGCTTTACAGAGAAAAGTTCTATAGCGCTACAAACTCTAATATACCCTGTAGATGGGTTCCTGGAGTGGAAATCCTAGTTATCCCACGGATGATCGATGAATTCAAAATTCCAGATACACGTGTAACAACTCATATATCTATAGGAGAAAACAAAAGAAATATGGTGCAGCATCCAGGGGTAAATGAAAGCCCGCAGCGGTGAATAAGGATGCACTCACCAAATAGTGGAGCTCCCAGGCTCCACTGATATAAGCACAGAAAGAATCCCAACCAGGGTCCACAGCAGTAAATATGCAGGAATCTTTATTTATATAATTTGCAATAGTGTAAAAGCAATAATACGAACAGAGTCCTCACGTGCAGTGATACGCAGGTTTCAGCAGGGGACCAGATGATGCCGGCAAAGGTTCCCGTACTGTATCCAGAGAAGCACTTGCCAACTGAATCGAGGAGTCTTCGTGTGGCGACTCAACGCGTTTCGCGGTCAGCTGACCACTTCGTCAGGAGAATAATAGCCGTTACATAAAAGACCGGGAGGCCGGTATTTAAAGGGCTTGCGACCTGGGAGTCGTTAGGTCCTAAAGGGATTTGTGCCTCTAAAGTTATTTGGGAATCATCAATAGCATTAAACTTCTCATTATAGATCTAATATCAGTTTTGGACATGCATAGAACAAGAAAATATTTTTACATCCAATTATATAAATAGTGAAATATGATAAGAATTATTTACAATAAACCACAATATTAAAAACAATCATGATTATGTCTGTTATCGTTATTATAACCATAAAAAAACTATTTATATAAAATGTGTGTGTTATATATATCTTTGAATTGCTTACTGCACACAGATTTTGACCAGCTTAACTATCACACTGTTATTTAGACTTGGAATAAGAGACATCACCCTCAACTCTAATACTGTTTTCAACAGATTAAATATGATTCCCCCAGCCCATAGTGACCACACTGAGATGTTACCACATGTTAATCAAATATTTCCATGAAGAAATAAAAGTACTGAAGTTAGTGACATTGGGCTGGATCCAGACCTTGTTAAGTGCATGAACTTAGTTACTCCTGGGCTAAACCATGTTGATTTCAGGGGAGTCATATTTCATTTGATGCAAACAGTATTAGTGTTAAGAGGTGATGTTTCCTAACCCAGGTCTAAATAACAGTGTGATAGTAAAGCTGGTCAGTATCTGTGTGCAGTAAGCAATTTAAAGATATATCCCTGCATGCAAAAAATACAGTTAACTTGGCTCCCCCTGAAATCAACATGGTTTAGCCCAGGAGTAACTAAGTTCATGCACTTAACAAGGTCTGGATCCAGCCCATTATGTCCCTCCGTTATAATGTCCCTTTTTTATAATGTCCATAATCATGATTGTTTTTAATATTGTGGTTTATTGTAAATAATTCTTATCATATTTCACTATTTATATAATTGGATGTAAAAAAAATTTCTTGTTCTATGCATGTCCAAAACTGATATCTATAATGAGAAGTTTAATGCTATTGACGATTCCCAAATAACTTTAGAGGCACAAATCCCTTTAGGACCTAGCGACTCCCAGGTCTCAAGCCCTTTAAATACCGGTCTCCCGGTCTTTTATGTAACGGCTATTATTCTCCTGACGAAGTGGTCAGCTGACTGCGAAACGCGTTGAGTCGCCACACGAAGACTCCTCGATTCAGTTGGCAAGTGCTTCTCTGGATACAGTACGGGAACCTTTGCCAGCATCATCTGGTCCCCTGCTGAAACCTGCGTATCACTGCACGTGAGGACTCTGTTCGCATTACTGCTTTTATACTATTGCAAATTATATAAATAAAGATTCCTGCATAGTTACTGCTGTGGACCTCGGTTGGGATTCTTTCTGTGCCTATATCAGTGGAGCCTGGGAGCTCCACTATTTGGTGAGTGCATTCTTATTCACCGCTGCGGGCTTTCATTTACCCCTGGATGCTGCACCATATTTCTTTTGTTTTCTCCTACAGATATATGAGTTGTTACACGTGTATCTGGAATTTTGAATTCATAGTGCTTTACAGAGAATATTTTACATTCACATCAGTCTGTGCACTACTGGAGCTACTTTCCCAGTTCCCTAATATATACTCACACAGAATTGCTGTCGCTGTTTTTTTTATAGATATAAAATTATTATTTTAATATTTACCAACTTACCATCATCAGCTTGAGCTATCTCCTTAAAATAAATATCTACAATTGTTTCCACAAGTGCTTTACAGTGTCTTGCAAAATACATTAACAGAAACAATAGACAAAAAAATGCTAAACAGTATAAAAACATTTCAGGGCATGGATATGGTTTAAAAACATTGCTGCATTAACAGTGAAACAGCAGGGCATTAGAACTGAAGGGATAAGTGTCGCTGTAAGCAGTGGGGAGGAGATGATGGTATATGTGAGAGACGGAAAAACACATTATGGAAGAGAGCCCTACTCATAAGAGCTTACAGCATTAGAAGGAGTGGCAGACATCAGTGGCGCACCCAGGGGGGTTTCTGGTTGCCCAGAAACCCCCCAAGATTGAATTTTTTTTTTTATTGAAAAATGTGCTAAAAAAGTAAATGTTACGATCAGTACAGTATGAAACTGGTTACCCAGCATGCAGCAGGGAATCTGGGGGTCTTCGCCAGGGCCCCTAGAGGTGGGGATGGAGTTGTGCAGCGCCCAGATAAACCAGCCGCTATCCTAGGCGCGCAGATTCACTTGAAAGGAAAAATAATAAGAATCAAGTATGGAGCAAGGCACCGTAACAGTAGGAGATATGCTATCAGTGTTCACTTTCACACAACAGATAGCCGGTAGAAAGAACGAATGACGAACAACTAAGACCACCACAAGATCGCAGAGACTAAGTAATAGCTCCGCCAGACAGATATTAAACAAGGAGGCCACTATGTGGCACCAGAAAAGAGTAGGACTATGATAGTAAACACAGACACTACAGGTGAGTATAGGTAGGCCACTATGTGGCTAGAGATACACAGCCCATACAGGTAAGTACAAATATATATACCACTATGTGGTTAGGTTTTGCAGACACTACAGGTGAGTATAGGTAGGCCACTATGTGGCTAGAGATACACAGCCCATACAGGTAAGTACAAATATATATACCACTATGTGGTTAGGTTTTGCAGACACTACAGGTGAGTATAGGTAGGCCACTATGTGGCTAGAGATACACAGCCCATACAGGTAAGTACAAATATATATACCACTATGTGGTTAGGTTTTGCAGACACTACAGGTGAGTATAGGTAGGCCACTATGTGGCTAGAGATACACAGCCCATACAGGTAAGTACAAATATATATACCACTATGTGGTTAGGTTTTGCAGACACTACAGGTGAGTATAGGTAGGCCACTATGTGGCTAGAGATACACAGCCCATACAGGTAAGTACAAATATATATACCACTATGTGGTTAGGTTTTGCAGACACTACAGGTGAGTATAGGTAGGCCACTATGTGGCTAGAGATACACAGCCCATACAGGTAAGTACAAATATATATACCACTATGTGGTTAGGTTTTGCAGACACTACAGGTGAGTATAGGTAGGCCACTATGTGGCTAGAGATACACAGCCCATACAGGTAAGTACAAATATATATACCACTATGTGGTTAGGTTTTGCAGACACTACAGGTGAGTATAGGTAGGCCACTATGTGGCTAGAGATACACAGCCCATACAGGTAAGTACAAATATATATACCACTATGTGGTTAGGTTTTGCAGACACTACAGGTGAGTATAGGTAGGCCACTATGTGGCTAGAGATACACAGCCCATACAGGTAAGTACAAATATATATACCACTATGTGGTTAGGTTTTGCAGACACTACAGGTGAGTATAGGTAGGCCACTATGTGGCTAGAGATACACAGCCCATACAGGTAAGTACAAATATATATACCACTATGTGGTTAGGTTTTGCAGACACTACAGGTGAGTATAGGTAGGCCACTATGTGGCTAGAGATACACAGCCCATACAGGTAAGTACAAATATATATACCACTATGTGGTTAGGTTTTGCAGACACTACAGGTGAGTATAGGTAGGCCACTATGTGGCTAGAGATACACAGCCCATACAGGTAAGTACAAATATATATACCACTATGTGGTTAGGTTTTGCAGACACTACAGGTGAGTATAGGTAGGCCACTATGTGGCTAGAGATACACAGCCCATACAGGTAAGTACAAATATATATACCACTATGTGGTTAGGTTTTGCAGACACTACAGGTGAGTATAGGTAGGCCACTATGTGGCTAGAGATACACAGCCCATACAGGTAAGTACAAATATATATACCACTATGTGGTTAGGTTTTGCAGACACTACAGGTGAGTATAGGTAGGCCACTATGTGGCTAGAGATACACAGCCCATACAGGTAAGTACAAATATATATACCACTATGTGGTTAGGTTTTGCAGACACTACAGGTGAGTATAGGTAGGCCACTATGTGGCTAGAGATACACAGCCCATACAGGTAAGTACAAATATATATACCACTATGTGGTTAGGTTTTGCAGACACTACAGGTGAGTATAGGTAGGCCACTATGTGGCTAGAGATACACAGCCCATACAGGTAAGTACAAATATATATACCACTATGTGGTTAGGTTTTGCAGACACTACAGGTGAGTATAGGTAGGCCACTATGTGGCTAGAGATACACAGCCCATACAGGTAAGTACAAATATATATACCACTATGTGGTTAGGTTTTGCAGACACTACAGGTGAGTATAGGTAGGCCACTATGTGGCTAGAGATACACAGCCCATACAGGTAAGTACAAATATATATACCACTATGTGGTTAGGTTTTGCAGACACTACAGGTGAGTATAGGTAGGCCACTATGTGGCTAGAGATACACAGCCCATACAGGTAAGTACAAATATATATACCACTATGTGGTTAGGTTTTGCAGACACTACAGGTGAGTATAGGTAGGCCACTATGTGGCTAGAGATACACAGCCCATACAGGTAAGTACAAATATATATACCACTATGTGGTTAGGTTTTGCAGACACTACAGGTGAGTATAGGTAGGCCACTATGTGGCTAGAGATACACAGCCCATACAGGTAAGTACAAATATATATACCACTATGTGGTTAGGTTTTGCAGACACTACAGGTGAGTATAGGTAGGCCACTATGTGGCTAGAGATACACAGCCCATACAGGTAAGTACAAATATATATACCACTATGTGGTTAGGTTTTGCAGACACTACAGGTGAGTATAGGTAGGCCACTATGTGGCTAGAGATACACAGCCCATACAGGTAAGTACAAATATATATACCACTATGTGGTTAGGTTTTGCAGACACTACAGGTGAGTATAGGTAGGCCACTATGTGGCTAGAGATACACAGCCCATACAGGTAAGTACAAATATATATACCACTATGTGGTTAGGTTTTGCAGACACTACAGGTGAGTATAGGTAGGCCACTATGTGGCTAGAGATACACAGCCCATACAGGTAAGTACAAATATATATACCACTATGTGGTTAGGTTTTGCAGACACTACAGGTGAGTATAGGTAGGCCACTATGTGGCTAGAGATACACAGCCCATACAGGTAAGTACAAATATATATACCACTATGTGGTTAGGTTTTGCAGACACTACAGGTGAGTATAGGTAGGCCACTATGTGGCTAGAGATACACAGCCCATACAGGTAAGTACAAATATATATACCACTATGTGGTTAGGTTTTGCAGACACTACAGGTGAGTATAGGTAGGCCACTATGTGGCTAGAGATACACAGCCCATACAGGTAAGTACAAATATATATACCACTATGTGGTTAGGTTTTGCAGACACTACAGGTGAGTATAGGTAGGCCACTATGTGGCTAGAGATACACAGCCCATACAGGTAAGTACAAATATATATACCACTATGTGGTTAGGTTTTGCAGACACTACAGGTGAGTATAGGTAGGCCACTATGTGGCTAGAGATACACAGCCCATACAGGTAAGTACAAATATATATACCACTATGTGGTTAGGTTTTGCAGACACTACAGGTGAGTATAGGTAGGCCACTATGTGGCTAGAGATACACAGCCCATACAGGTAAGTACAAATATATATACCACTATGTGGTTAGGTTTTGCAGACACTACAGGTGAGTATAGGTAGGCCACTATGTGGCTAGAGATACACAGCCCATACAGGTAAGTACAAATATATATACCACTATGTGGTTAGGTTTTGCAGACACTACAGGTGAGTATAGGTAGGCCACTATGTGGCTAGAGATACACAGCCCATACAGGTAAGTACAAATATATATACCACTATGTGGTTAGGTTTTGCAGACACTACAGGTGAGTATAGGTAGGCCACTATGTGGCTAGAGATACACAGCCCATACAGGTAAGTACAAATATATATACCACTATGTGGTTAGGTTTTGCAGACACTACAGGTGAGTATAGGTAGGCCACTATGTGGCTAGAGATACACAGCCCATACAGGTAAGTACAAATATATATACCACTATGTGGTTAGGTTTTGCAGACACTACAGGTGAGTATAGGTAGGCCACTATGTGGCTAGAGATACACAGCCCATACAGGTAAGTACAAATATATATACCACTATGTGGTTAGGTTTTGCAGACACTACAGGTGAGTATAGGTAGGCCACTATGTGGCTAGAGATACACAGCCCATACAGGTAAGTACAAATATATATACCACTATGTGGTTAGGTTTTGCAGACACTACAGGTGAGTATAGGTAGGCCACTATGTGGCTAGAGATACACAGCCCATACAGGTAAGTACAAATATATATACCACTATGTGGTTAGGTTTTGCAGACACTACAGGTGAGTATAGGTAGGCCACTATGTGGCTAGAGATACACAGCCCATACAGGTAAGTACAAATATATATATACCACTATGAGGCAAGAGAGACACAGACAATGCAGGTAGGTAAGAGACACCCCCAGAACACAGGACAGGACCAGTGCGGAGACTTAGCCTAATAGGGGTGCAGAGAGCCGACACGGAGAGCAACAAGCAGCGGGAGCCACAAGCAAACCGCACCTGACAGGTAAGAATATCACCGGCGTCCTCGTGGAGGGACGCCGGGACTTTAACAGAGGCGCTGTGCATGCGCGCATGTGCCGGCCGACCTGTGGAACGCACGCTGCGTTCCACAGAGCGCAAGCATCGTTACACGCCGGCTGTCGGCGTGTAACACCTGTGGAACGCACGCTGCGTTCCACAGCACGCTGCGTTCCACAGGCGGAAGCATCGTTACACGCCGGCTGTTGGCTGCCGGCGTGTAACAGTAAAATTTCGAAAAAGGGACGTGGCTTTTCTGGTGCCGCAAAAGGGGCATGGCTTATCACCCATATGAAGCAGACTAACATGGAGGAAGATGGTCCTGGCCTGTGCTACAATAGGAAAGCAGGATGGGGATGGTGAATGGGTCACAACAAACTCAACAGTGCTTATGCACTTACATGAGCTCTGGTCCATTGTTTAATATGCTTTACTAATGCTTTTTATACTGCTATTACTATTAGATGTGTAACTTCAATATAAAACTACTATTTTACTGTGTGAAAGAAGTAAATTATAAATTAAAAAATATTAAAAAAAACAGGACTTGTTACAGCCAATAACCCATTCATTTCCTTAATGTAGATTTATTTTATTTTTATTATCAAATTTACATTATAAACTTCTTGCTTTCACAGAGAACGTTCATGGATGTCTTAGATATTTTTACAGTCAGATTAGTTCTTTACAATTATAAACAGTTCTTCAACCTCTGCCGCATTACAGTCTAAGGGCTGGATCTAGAACAACGTCCGTCGCTCATAATACGTACGTCAAATGACGAAAATAGCTACTGTGCATGTGTAGTAACTAATTTATGTAATCTACGTATCGTTTCGTTACGTAGATTGTGTATATGCAGTCTTTAAAACCGCATATACGCAATCTACATAATGAAATGATGCGTAGTTTACGTAAATTAGTTACTAATTCCCTAACACACATACACACACACACAGGCTAGGGGAACGTTTTGCACCAAGTGGCATGACAGTGGGGGCGGGGCGGGAGCAGAGCTTTAACAGGATGGAGCTTATTTGTCCCATTTTTGGGCTCCAAAATGTTGGGAGTTATGCTAATATACCCCACATGTATTACACGCATTGGAAACCCCCCTTTTAAAATCCTGCGTTTGCCACTTGACATACAGGAGTTGCTCAGACTTGTTTGAAGATTGGCCGAGGATGAGAGTCTGATAGGAAGAGAGAGAGATTTCCAGAGGAAGGGAGCAGCACCAGCAAAGTCTTGGAAACAGGAGAAGGAGGAAGTAATCAGTTGGTAGAAAAGTAAGCAATCATTTGTGGAGCAAAGGTGGCGAGCAGGAGTGTGATATGAATGATATAAATAAGAGAGATTTGGGTGAAGGCTTTCTGAGTTTTAGACGTTAGAATTGTGTTCTAATGGGGAGCCAGTGTAGGACTGGGAGGAGAGGAGAGGCAGATGAACTGTGCAGCAGCATTGAGGACAGATTATATTAAAGAAAGAGGTGGTAGTTAGGGAGGCATGAAAAGATTAGATTCTAAGATTCCAGTTGGGAGATGACCAGTGATTGCATGAGGATATTAGTTGTTACTAGGTTGAGAAAGGGTCTGATCCCGGAGATATTTTTTAGATTGAAATGCAGGGCCGCATGTCTGGCGCCCCCCTGCAAAAAAGAAATTTGTGCCCTCCTCTTTTATAAATATTATTACACTGCTGTGCCCGGGACAGGAAAATGGAGGAAAGACTGACTCCTCCCTCTGATCAGGTGACTGGTCACATGGGCTAGACATCAGCAGAGGTCCTTTAGCCTTCTTGGATCTAGCATCTACCTACAGCACAGGCTGACGCCACTGTATTGAGGACCGACACTGTCTCTCACAGTTGTCACAGATCTGGCTAAATGTCAGCTCTGAGAAACAGAGGGATGAGCAGTGGCGCCTAGCCAGCATGGCGTCTGGATGCGCCGCATCCCCCCCGCGGAGTGCATCACGCTGGACCTGTGGAAATGGCAGGACTGGTACTGAATGTGTGGTTTGAAAGAGAGGGAGACAAAAGACAACCTACTAGTGGGCTACAGGAGATTCATGTGAATATAAATAAATATATTTTATTATATATTTTAAACTAGGACATTACCAATATAAAACCACATTAAACTGTTAAAAGCAGAATTGAGGACAATTTTTCTTCTGGACATATATTATGCAATACTGTGACTTTAAAGCATCAATAACTTGATGAGAAAATGGGATTACATTCCGTCTATTGCTGACCAGGCAGCATTTTTGAATCATTACATATTATTTTAATTAAATACCCACTCATGGTTTCCTTAAGTCTGCCAACTGTATCTCTTTTCTACTTACTGTTTCCATGCTGAGTTATGCCAAGATTTAGCGAAATGTTTATTTTGTGGCTTTGAATGGACCAGTTGACTCATACATTTTATTATATATATTTCAACCTCAGATAGAATAGTTTAATAAAGTGCCACATCGCAGGCATCTCAGGCTACACCTGCACATTTATCTGCAATGCAATCACCCTAATTACATTATTAGATTAGTCTGCGGTGTCTCCACATCTCATAAACTGTTTCTATCTGCAGTGTACAAATGTCAGTGTTCCACTAGCAACCTAAATTTGATATAAAGGCTTTGAGTCAAAAGGGCCATTTTAATTAATGGAAATGACTGACTTGTGTAACTGAGGCACCACTTATACCTGAGAGGGATTACTGTAAAAATGCAAAAGTAATTACTGAAATATACTGGCATAAAATATAGCATTAGACAACACTTACAAAATGCTTGTCTACTACCCTTTATCTAGATATATGAAAAATGTGATGCTGTGTGATCTTTAGACTTTTTTTAAAATCACAACACTTGTATTGTGCACCCATTCAATGCATAATTACCATCTGTAAATTACCCATAGTTATTACAAATTTAAATAGTGCCGCATATGAACAAAATGTTAATTGGTTCTCTGATTTTAAACAACCAATGTGTTTTGTATGAAAGAATGCGATCAGAGGTTTCTTTGCAATTATACAGTGATTTGCAAAGGTATTTAACCACTTAAAATGTCAATAGATTTGTCATTTGACATAACTCTTTGATAGGGGCATTGTATAATGGCTACAAACTTTGGGGAGATCTCCCTAGCATCCCAAGCCCCACCCTAACACAATCAACACAGAATTCTGAGAATTTTTTGACAATATTTTTGCCATTTTCACAACACTAATAATGGGCCTGATCCAGATCTATGCCGATGCGCTGTGCTTACTAAAGCACAGCGTATCGGCGTTCACTTTCCCCGACACTACC
>WWET01007365.1:38300-52492 GCA_011038615.1 Limnodynastes dumerilii
ACGGAACCCCCCCCCCAGGTGCGCCACTGCCGCTGCAGGGGATGATCTGAGCTTCAACTCCTCAACACGCCAGCTGCTGCAGCTCAGCTGAAACCCCGCAGTGGTGCTTACATCTACTGCTTAGCTGATTATCTGTCAGGGATATGACTGGTGAGTAGCTAAGGTGAACAAGTGAGTGCCTCTGAAAAGGATTAACTGAGGATTAGCAGGGTTAGGGTCCTTTTTAAAGCTTTCCCACTCCAGTTCTGATGCCTTAGGCAGCTGCCTAAACCTGTCTAGTGGTAGCACTGGTTCTGCTCATTACATAGTACACCCCACCCATTTACAAGACTCCTTACACCAGGCCTGTCCAAATTGTGGATCTCCAGGTGTTGTATGTGACCCCAAATCAAACCCCAGATTTGACCACAAAAAATGTTAGACCTCCGATCCATTAAACATCAAACCAAACTCCACTATTAAAAATCAGACTTCTGAAAGTTGATTGATTTGATTGGTGGATGGCTGTAGCCAAGCAATAGTCAATGTGTGCAATGCACCCTCCAGTCTAATTGATGTATGACCAGTTACATCTACATATCAGCCATAGTCATTACAGATCATGCTGTACACATTGCTCTAAAAAAATAATACCAGAGGCTGCTATGTTAGGCAGGCAGAGTATACTGTCTGTCTGTTTTAAATGCATTTAAAACACAATCTGTCTGAATCATCTATGTGCATGCAGACCACTGTTGTTGAACTCAAAGGGCTAAAAACTTTGAAAAGAAAGAAATCAGTTTTTGCCAACACGCACAAAGAGGGGGCAAAGAGAAAATAAAAGATTCTTTAAGGATATTAAAGAGCTTTGAGGGGTGCTGGCAAAACAATTAACTAAGTTATTCAACCAGTCACTAATAATTGGAGTGATTCCAGAGGACTGGAAAATAGCAAATGTTGTCTCTCTGCATAAAAGTGGAAGTAGGGAAGAACGGCAAACTACCGACCAGTGAGTTTAAAATCAGTAGTAGGGAAATTGATGGAAACACTGTTAAAGGAACAAATTCTACAGTATCTTAAATCCAGTAACTTATAGGATCCCTAGCAGCATGAATTCACTAGGGGAAGATCATGTCAAACAAACCTTATTGAATTTTTTGACTGGGTCAGTAAAGTATTAGATAAAGGGGGAGCTGTAGACATAGCTTATCTAGATTTTTGTAAGGCTTTTGACACCGGGCCACATCGCAGACTTTTAAATAAGCTGGAAACTTTGGGACTGGACTTAAAGATAGTTGCATGGATACGATCTTGGTTACAGGATAGACAAAAGAGGGTTGTAGTAAATGGAATCCATTCTGGGGATGGTAAGGTAACCAGTAGAGTACCCCAGGGTTCAGTACTTGGACCAGTGCTATTTAATATCTTTATAGGTGATATTGCCTATGGTAATGAGGGGAAAATATGCCTTTTTGCAGATGACACAAAGATATGCAACAGGGTAGATTCAACAGGAGGGGTACACAAAATGAGGGATGATCTAGGTAAACTGGAGAGATGGTCATGAGTGTGGTAACTGCAGTTTAATGCACTTGGGGCACAAAAACCCAAAAGCTCAATATATTTTTAATGAGAAAGTAGACATTAGAAACTACTGAGGAGGAAAGGGATCTAGGAGTCATTATTTCATGTAACTTAAAGGTAACCAAGCAAAGTAACAAAGCAATGAGAAAGGCAAGTCAGTGATGCCCCTTTATAGATCGTTGGTGCCACCTAGAATACTGTGTTTAGTTCTGGAGGTCATATCTCCAGAAAGACATAAATACATTAGATACTGTGCAAAGAAGAGCAACTAAAATATTGCATGGTGTATGTCCCAAATCATAGCAAGAAAGGCTAGAGAAACTAAACAATTCGGAAGGGAGGGATAGGGTTAGGGCCATGGAAAGGGAGGGTTAGAGTTAGGGTTAGTGGACCATATTCACACTTAAGAAGCAGCATGCGTAGCAGGTCATTTACGCAATCTACGTACTACTTAAGTAAGTAGATTGACTCTGTGCGGTCTTTAAAGACCTCAGGGAGTAGTTAGGTCAGAAGGAGGCATACTAATATTATTTAGCACTTTAGTTAGAATTGGGAGGTGGAAGGGATTTAGATTAGCCGGGGGGCCGGGGGAAGGCCTCTTAAGGAGGACAATACGCACGGTGAATTAAGCTTGCCTCCGGGGACCGTAGAAGTAGGTGCAGATATGCACCGACGGATCATACACATAAATTTGAAACTGATTAAGAATGAGGCTGTGGGGAATAGTGATGGGTAGTTAATGAACAATTAGTTCAAATGAACTAATCTTTTAAGTGAACTAGTTCATTAGACCTGGCAAAGATTAATACATAATGAACTAAATGAAGTGGGAGAGAGGAGTCAGTCACTAAACAGCAAGATGAAGCATGGCAGCTCCTTCAATATCATTCACTCTCTTAATGCCATTTGCTTTTAACTTAATCATAGTAAAACCCCCGGCAGCTGAAAGGAAGTTTGGTATCAGCTGCACTGTGTAGCTACAGTGGTAGCCAATAGCAGGGACCTCCTTTCAGTTGTGCATTGCAGCAGGGAGTGGAGAGTGGGGAGCAGGGGGAGATGAGCGGCACTTCTCCAGCCTGGCCCTGGTTCATCTAGTTAATTTACTTAATTTACTTAATTTAGCTCATTTATACCGCTTTCACATTACCACCCTTGAAAAACCCCGGATTTTCAAACGTGTTTTTCTTGGGCGAATTGCCCAAAAAACAAGCCGGATTTAAGTCTATAAACACACAGAAAATTCCCAGGACTGACTCTTTCACATGTGCCATAAACTTCTCGGGACTGTCCCTGTCAATCAGCCTAAAGAACTCTTATTGGTTGAAAAAAATGAAGAGGACTTTTTTTCAAATAAACTATGGGACTTTTTTTTTTTTTTTTAAAAAGAGGACCTGAAAGGAGTCATGCTGCATTTTTTTTTGTACTTATAGGTTTCCTTTCTGGTCTTCCCACAGGTGGACCAGAAAGTAGACATATATGTACTAAATTCATAGTGGCGAATAGTGGAACTGCAGGCCGATGGACCAGAAAGGAGACCAATAAGTACTAAAAAATGCATTCTGTCTCCTTTCACTATCCGCAGCTCCTGGCTACAGGTTTGTTCATTATTGCCATAGCAATAGTAAAGAAATCTGTCCAATCAGGTATCTTTGTGAAGGACCTGTGTTGAATGACAAAACGGGACCTATCACTTTGACACCAGTCCCGTGTCAGACCCAGGAAAAAACATTATTTTTCCCGAGTCTGAATGTCAGGTCATTAGATCCGGGTCGATGAAAAAGGGACATTTTACATCACCACCATATACCCGGGTTTTTGCAGAGACCTGGGGTTTTGGTGAAAACCCTGGTTATAAGAGGGTGATGTGACTTGTTTATTAGTGCCTGAAGCTGCTAAATGAAAGTAAACAAACCACACAAGACACACACAGCCCTGCATATACAAGTCTAATAAAGTAAAGTCTGAATCTGCACTACCTATATTTGTGTCATTACTTTCAGAAAGTAAATAAATAATTTAAATTAACTTTAAATTGCTCAATATCACAATACTCATTTGTTTTGATTTGCCTTTTAAAACATTAATAATAATTGACCGGATTCATACCCCTGCAGACTCCACTCCGCCATAAGTCTGCCTTAAATCATTAATGTGGATCAGCGATCCGTACGACCGCTGCTCCGCAGCAGTGTGAGAGTCCCCTCTGTACACTGTACACTTTGCATGCTTTCCCCCACCCACTTTAGTGGGCAGAGGGGAAGCACAGCCCATTTCTGTCATGCTCAGCGGCAGACACCGCCATACTTACCTGACTAGGAGCCGTCTGTCAGCGGCTTTCCCACGTCATGCCCGCTCTCCAGCCCCCCAGAGACGCCACTTCCAATAGTGGCAGCCCCCTTCACAGTGCCATTGCAGCATGTATGCAGCATAGTATCTGGGATTAGGTAGGCATCTGTGTCGAGGACTACCCGAGAAATGTATTTTTCCAAGACACAAATACTTGTGTAGATATGTCTTGTACTTGAACCGAGTATCCTTTTGTGTTTTAGTTAGCAATACAATGTATAATGCACCAAACATAAACTCTGACACAAGTTTAGTTGATAAATCTGTTTACTTTTGTTTTTCTTTGTTTCAAATGAAAATAGTTGTACAGTGTCTACTGATAACATGGCTGATAGGCCCAAGCCATATTTTCTTATATTCGCCTACTAATTCAGCTAATGACTGGAGTTAACAATATTTACTAAACAGGTTGCAATTAAATAACAGTATTTAGATTATTCAATCAATATTTGCAATCAATTAATTAGCACAGTGAGACAATGCAATAGCAGGTACAATAGTAGCATTCATATACTCAGCTTCACCAATTGCGTAGCAGGCTTTGCGCAAAATATGCAGTCCTTGCAATCAATTAATTAGCACAGTGAGACATTGCAACAGCAGATACAATAGTAGCATTTATATACTCAGCTTCACCAATTGCGTAGCAGGCTTTACGTAAAATATGCAGTCCTTGCAATCAATTAAGGCCCGATACGCAACAATGTACAGTCTCTAAGTATCAATCAATGGTTGTATGGCAGCTTGTAACCACTTGGTGTGAAAGGAGATGATATATACTTATTTGTATCCTATTGTTTGGGTCACCATAAGGAAAAGAATATTTATTTCACACTTTTTAGCATCCTGTAGAATCGCCTCCTTATCTATACCACCAACTCCCACCTTCAGTCTCTCAGCAATTCCTTTTTAGGCTTCAGCTGCCAAACTGTCAAACTCTCCCAAATTTCTGCCCTGTTTCACCATTAATCTCCGTATTATCACTATATCTTTATTTCTTCCTCCGACTCCTGCTTTCACTACCCTGCCATTCACCAACCCGACTTGTGTACACTGCGTCCGACTGTCTCTCCGTCACTGTTTTTGTAACTCCTGACCTCCAGACCTCTGTAGTTCACCGCCCTTCAGAATTTCTCCTCACTCCCTCTCTCTCACTAGCTTTAACCCTCGATCTCCAAACCTCTGCTGTTCACCATCCGTCGGTTCTTCTCCCTTATCACTCTGTCTTTCTCACTGTTTTTGGCTCACGACCTCCGGACCTCTGATATATATGTGTGTGTGAGTATATATATATATATATATATATATATATGTGTGTGTGTGTATATATATGTGTGTGTGAGTATATATATATATATATATATATATATATGTGCATATGAGTAAATTTATGTGTGTGTGAGTATATATATATATATATATATATATATATATACACACACTTCCAAGATAGAGATTGCTTCAGATCAGTTTATAAGGCAATTATTACTGCAGGTACACAAGGCAAGGGGAATTTGCACAAAAAACAAGACATGGCCTGGCACTCTAGCCATTACTCAGTTACTAATCATGATCTTCTATCTTTAAAATAAAAGTCAGAGAATTAGTTACAAATATCTGCAGATATGTGATAAGCCATATGTAGTGAAAGTTATCCACAGTCCTTGTTATACTAAGTAGTATGTAACATTGTCAGGGTAAAAGGATGTTTATTTATTCTCAGGTCACTTTAAGCTGTCAGAATGCATAAAAGTGCCAAGACTTTTGGCTGTTCCACCGCAGAAACAAATGGTGGAAATCAAAATCTGGATGAAGCTCATATCCTGTAATTGTGAAATTGATTTTTTTCATTCACTTAAGCATCCCAGAATGATTTACTTTGTAGTCTTAATGTTACCATAACGTTACAAAATAATCTGTGGGTGTAAAAAATTGTTTTCACAAATTTTTTACTTATTTAGTCATAGTTATTGCAGGTTTCTAAACAGAATCTCTATTACAGAATACTTTCTGTTGGAAAAAGCTGAATGTGAATTTAAGTATATCTACCCACCCTACAGCTATCTGAATCTTTATATTACCAATGGAGAAAAATGTTCTAAATAAAATATTATATCGCAAGATATATCGCTGCAATAATCATATCTCTCAGGTTAAAACAATCATCCATCTTTGTTATTATGGTATAAACCAGGCCTGAGAAATTATTACAATGTGTTCTATAATGTCTTCATATGAAGAGTGAGACGCTTCCATTGATCATGCTTTCCAAGCTCCATAAAGAATGTGGCAATTATTCAGTGTATGGAAACAGATAGCATATTAAAGAAGTGTAAAAATTCTAGGCATGTTGAAGATAAAAAGGAAAGCAATGCTTATCTTTTTATTTACGCAATTTTGTTCTACTAAGTATAAGTTTTTTTTATTACATGCAATAAATGTTACATTGTAAAAAAAAAATTCTCTAAGAATCCACGGTTTTTGCAATGTTTATTTAAAACATATTTATATGTCTGTTACCAACATAACTTACATTACGGCTGTAAAGCATCCTGGGGACGGGAGTATCAGCAGCAATCCAGACATTGCTAGCTATATTCAAGGTCCACATCGAGAGAAAGGAAAAGATCCAGACTTTCAGATTGCCTGAGAATTTTTTGTATGGGCCATAAATGTAGGGAAAGACAAAGCAAAAAAAGAAGTGCATTAAAATCCCTGGGAAGACTCTGATTGTGATGAATTTCTGTGGGATTCAGTGGCATTGTAACTGCTTTTTAACATTGCAGTTTTGCGCAAATCAATTCTGACCAATTTGGAATGTATCCTGACTCTGATTTAAGAAACATATATGCACAAGTATGTATTCCTTTATAATCAATGTATTGTATAATCATTACCTCAATGGCCATTTCTAGGGGTAGATTCACTGTGTATTTACACAGAGAGCTCCCCAAAATTGTCTGCACTTACATGTTCTGCTCAGTCTCTAAGCTCTTATAACAGCTGAACAGGTAAGCGCCACCATTGCACTTAAAACACACATCTCAGCTCAGCTTATTTTGAGTGGTGGCGATGTTTACTTGTAGTGCTCAGCCATTCAGCTGGCAATGTATTTATAGAAAGCACTCAGCACTTATACATGGAGTGCTGAGCGGTCATAAGATACCAGTCTAGAGTTTAGTGAGTGCAGGGTGGGTGGCTGCCATGGCCCCTTTCTGCTCCAGTCCCTATAACTGTCACTCCCTCTGCACCTACATTAGTTATTTTGTCCACATTTGCAAGAGGATGAACATGGATACCTGTTACATGTACAATCCCAAGTGCGTATGTGCTGAAAACCCCCTTCATTAGAGTTTTGGTATTATTATGTTTAATCTTTAAATTGTGATTCTAATCTGTGCTTAGCTACTGTTCTAGGTCTGGCGTGGAGCTGAGCGATGTTTAATCTGTGTCTGCCTTTTTCTTTATCCAAATGGTGCATGGTTGGGCGATAGCAGTCAGGGGTTAGAAAAAAGGGGATGCTGGGGCATGGGGGAAATTGTGAGGAATTGGTCTGACAACAAACACATCCCAGGATTGATGTGGGGACATCATATCCTAGCAATTTTGTCGGAGTGCCAAGGTCAAAAAGTGTTGACTTTTGGGGGTTTGATGAGAGGAATGTGCTGAACCCCCTGTCTGCTTTGGCCACCTATTCACTCCTGGATGACAAATTAATATAGTCACCAATTCTAATTTGGCCCCAATTTAATAAACCATGTGCCCTTTTTATCGCCTGGCTGGATGATGTGTGGGTGGGCACTCTGCCATTGAAACTAAAGTCCTAAGTCCTAAAGTTCTTTCCCTCTATTTCAGTGAGGCATAATAGATGGCATTAGTCACTATTGTTTAGTGACCCTAGATAGGTAATGGTCATTTTAGAATTTGTGGTAATTTTACCTGCATGTTTGGTTAGGGAAAATCTTTGGAGCAAGATAACATATTAGCTTATGATTGTTGAGAAGTATAATTTTTGGAAGCAATTTCAGCTGTGCTACAATGCCTTGAATTTACAGCACAATATAAAAATAAAGCTAAATACAAGAAAGTGAAAAAGGTTTCGACCTTGCTCAAGGCATGATTGACCATGATTGAATTGTTTTGCATATTCAAGTTTAAATTGATGCATTTTAGTGATTTGTAATAGGAAATGGTAAACTTTCATCTTCAAAGTTAATTGAGGTTAATTCTGGTCTTTACTTCTATTTTTAATATAACTAAGTAGATTTTACGATCATCTAATGTCTGGGAGATCTTTGTTTCATGCTTTTCCTCTCTCTGTGCATTTGTGAATTTATAAGGCTGATGGTGATCATTAAAACGGATGCTACTTAAAAGTTAATGTAGATAAAGGGCATTACTGATTAACATAGATTTTTTTTAAAAATGTATTACTATGTCCTTTCTACTTCCATGTAAACGGGCAAAAGAACTGAAAGAACCCACAATCACTAGGCCACTGCAATCTGACATCTGTGCCTTCACATTGTAAACATTGTAAGTTTGGATCAGCACACATTAAAAAGGAACACCTATGCTGTACATTGACTAGTGACCACCCACTCAAACTCAACTGGAATTCTCTCTCAGAAAAGTCATTAGTTTTGAGAAGGAATGTGTTACATTACAATGTTTTAGTGTGGTTTCTAACATGCTTCTGAACCTTGTTGTGACCTTAAAACTGCCAATTGTACATATTATTTTTCCCCCTAACACTCAAAGGGTAAAACAAACAAACAAAAAGAAACCATCTGAGGAAAGATTATAGAAAACACATGCACATTCCAACTGAAGTCCAAGAATATCTTTTTTTAATATATCAAGTAAACATAATTTATGTGGCAGCTTGATAGAGAACAATAGTGCAGATGCATAAATGCAATTACACATGAACCATCACTAATCAAAATGTGGTGGAGGTGTTCTCACATGAAATATTTAATCCTATCAGTGCAGTAGATGCTTATAACACATTTACAGAGTGTTGTGCTATCACTCATACTGCCTTCCTGTAAGCAGAATTGTTTTTCTAAACTTTTCATGCTGGGAGAACAGGGTCTGTTATGCGGTGGTTGACTCACTAGGCTAGGCAAGATAAATAGGTAAGGGTCTAAATTGGGTGAAATTCTCAAATATATTTAGGGAGTTTATAAGATAGATGAGTTAAACACATTAAATAGATCTAATAAATAAATTGCTGTGCAACAATAAATAAATAAATAAATAAATAAATACACCTGAAAAACACAGGCATTAAATCCCTAACTTAATTAAAGTAGTTATTGCACTCACAGTAGGTATATCAAAGTATGGATATCTTCAATAGTGAACAAAAGGTTCCGATCAGTGTCCAAGTAAAAGTTCCTAAAACTGTCCAGTGATCACTTCTTTTAACAATGATCCTCTGTGATACAAGTGTAAAAAGTAATATTTCAGCAGATCCTGCAGTTAACTGCAGGTGGACACATGGCTCTCCAAACTCCAGCACTCAGTAGCAGCTTCAAGAGAGAGAGAGGGGTGGAGAGAGGAGGGGGGAGAGAGGAGGAGGAGGAGAGGAGGGAGCAGAGGAGGTGGAGAGGAGGAGGAGAGGAGGAGGCAGCATATTCTCAATGCAAAGACAGCTTCTGCAGAGACTGCACACAAAGAGCCAGCCTGACACACCATGCACAGGTAGCAGCACTAATATATACACACTGCAATCATACACAGTATATACACACTGCAATCATATACAGTATATACACACTGCACTAATATATACACACTGCAATAATATACACACACTGCAATCATATACAGTATACACACTGCAATCATATACAGTATACACA
Organism: Limnodynastes dumerilii; assembly: GCA_011038615.1. NCBI lineage: Eukaryota > Metazoa > Chordata > Amphibia > Anura > Limnodynastidae > Limnodynastes > Limnodynastes dumerilii. The sequence continues at coordinate 48,080 of WWET01007365.1, forward strand.
CTGCAATCATATACAGTATACACACTGCAATCATATACAGTATACACACTGCAATCATATACAGTATACACACTGCAATCATATACAGTATACACACTGCAATCATATACAGTATACACACTGCAATCATATACAGTATACACACTGCAATCATATACAGTATACACACTGCAATCATATACAGTATACACACACTGCACTAATATATACACACTGCAATAATATATACACACTGCAATAATATATACACACTGCACTGATATACACACACTGCACTAATATACACACTGCATTCATATATACACACTGCACTAATATACATACAGACACATACTACACTAATATACACACACTACAATCATATATACACACTGCACTAATATACATACAGACACATACTACACTAATATACACACACTACAATCATATATACACACTGCACTAATATACATACAGACACATACTACACTAATATACACACACTACAATCATATATACACACTGCACTAATATACATACAGACACATACTACACTAATATACACACACTACAATCATATATACACACTTCACTAATATACATACACTGCATTATTATACACAACATACACACAGTGCACACACATATATATACATACATACAGACACAGGCTGCACTAGTAGACACTGCATTATTATACACATACACAAATTGCATTAATCTACACGTTGCACTAATATAACAAAAGTGATATAATCTAGAGACACTGCACTATTATACATGAATACTATATAATATACACCTGATACAGACTATATACCGCACACCCCTTACCATATATACATCTATGTGTGAGCCACACATTACACCCTGGCACTGTGCCTTACTATAACACACCATCCCATCCACACTGCACAGCTCACACCCACCGATCCAGTCCTGCTAATTCCAGTCTGGCTGATCCAGTCCTGCTAATTCCAGTCCGGCTGATCCAACTCTGCGGACACCAGTTCTACTACCTTTGCACCCCGCTGTGTCTCATTGTACTGACATCTACCCTACAGCTTCTGGTTCCTCCAACACCGGTTTCCCTGCTACTGGCTCTGCTGTCACCTGTTCTACCGGTTACAAACTACCGCCATCTATTCAGACCTTGTTCACCCTACTTGGACATTCCCACCATCACTCTCATCATCACAAGTCTCTATTTACGGACTATTCAATCACCATCATCTGTATGCACCCATCCCCGATTAAACCTGCTCAATTTCCTTTCACCCCATCTCGGTTGTCTCAATCCTTGGAACCCGGGACCAATCCCAACCTTATTCTGAACGTGACAGTCTCCATCTTCTATATACATGAAACAAAATGCAAATACAATAAATATCACTAAAATATGAAGCTGTTTATTGAAGCCCAAAACTATATTTTATTAAAATACTTATATAATTTTAACAGTAATATGTAAACACAGATGTCTGTTCTCCGCCCACGCGTACATCTATAATGGAATCTCCCTTTTTTGATGCTTTTCTTTCTGTGGAATAAGGACAAACAGCAGCTTATGGCAGTTTTGTTTCTCATGCTTGCAGATGCAGGCAAGAGGAAAACATTGAAGGTACCCTGTTCTTTTAAGTCAGATCCTCACCTATTGTGAGTAGGGTATTGGTGTAATGTTGTGTCATTGTAATGATCCAGCAATGGCAATGGTTTATATTATATATAAGCTTCACCTTAGCTACAGTAGTCAGTCCTCAAGCTGCTGTTGGAGTAGGAAATCCTAGAATGCTTCCAGTATGTAGAAAAGGCTAACAATCACATCTCCAATCAACTCCACTGCATGAACTTCTATTTGGACAGGGAACAAAATATAGGGCCATATTCAGAGATCAGTTTTTTAAAAGTACGCAATTATACGCACGCACGTAGCAAGGCAACACCCACCAACAACCCTGACACTCCCCTCTCCCGGCTGTGCAATCATAGACTTACACCTCCATAGACCACTCTGATCTTTAAGTGTGTACTTACGTGCGTATATGACTATTCAGTATAGCCACGCCCTCATGCGTTTATTTAAATGCCACCCCCACCCACTTTCATGTAAATTTTCAAGTACGTATTTATACACCGCCCATCCATATGTATGTCCCCAAGTGTGATTCACATGTCCGTGCCTAAAGCACTTATGTGCGTATATTCAACGTAAATTACGTAAATAAAATTACTATGTATCTAAAAATACGCACGCAACTCCACGTGAAAACGGATCTCTGAATACGGCCCATAGAGGCTAAGCAGAAGCAATTAATTACTGGTGGAATTCAATTTATTCTGATTCACAACTTCTAAATGTAATCAAGACTTTTACCGCCAGATACAGGGTATCACAATGGGGACCTGGTTCACTCTGAATTATTCCAACCTCTTCATGGGGTATTGGTGACAGCTTAACATTTGGCATAACAAACCCTTCTCCGAACAACTCCACTGGTCCTATGGCATCACTATATGGATGTCTTCTTTATCTGAATTGTTAGTACTTCAGCATTGGAGGATTTAAAATATTTTATAACCAGAATAATTTTTATTTGAGATTTGATACAACAACAAGCACTATGAAATAAGTTGTCTTTTCAGCTTTATACATTTATAAAAGAGATTTGGATTTTTGCCCTTTCTTTACTCACCTCATTGATAGTTATAGAGAAAGCACTGGAATATACCATCACGAGAGCTGATATTAATAAAAAGTATGCCTATCAAACCTCATATTTTATTTGTAGGATCCAGCTTGAAAAATGCTTAAACTCACAATATTCCACAGCAATTTGAAACATTTTTGCAGGATAAAATTGGTATTAAACCAGAAAGGATTTTCACCCTGCATTTCATGCCAAACATGTAAATATGGAGTGAAAACGAAATAATTTATAAGCAATCAAACAAAAAAAACACCTATATAATAAGAAAAAAAAAATTGTTCAGATTTTGTGATTTATTTATTAGATTGTAAATGTGGTTTTCAGTTTGTGTGAACACGTTCACAACTTTTAATAGTTAGACTTAGGAAAAACTTGCTGAATATTTAAAAAAAGGTCCGGGGACACACAGCATCTCCATTTATTTCCCCATAACCACAAATGCAATCCCAAAGGAATTAAAGCCATTGGTATTGAGAGAATGTTCCCTGACTCTAGAGGAGAGAACAGGAAGAAAAGACTAAATAAAAAGTCTGGAGAAGCTTGTTGATACAGAAAGCTATAAATATAATACAAGATTATAAATAATTACAATCCGTAAAGTTACACAAAACTGGCTCACCTGCAGCACGCTGGAGGGAGAACAAACCCCAAGAAGCAATAGAATAGAGAAAAAAACCGCTTTGTGCTGTTGTGTTAATATGTTGCAACTCAAACCAAAGATAGAATGTATCTATATATGTTTATTTAGTTTGAAAAGCAATTAAAGTACACATTAAAAACAAAGCAAGTTATCAAAATGAAGCAGCTTGAAGTACCGATTTGACAGCCAGAGTATAGAACTAAGCAGGGAAACCACTCAGTGCTGGGGGCTGAATGGTGAATGTACCAAGCAAATGATACCTCCAGTAAGTGAGAGTATGATATTTGTTGTAATCGCCAACAAGGGCAATACTGCTCACCACAACGTAAAACAATGATTGGAATCGTCTGTATTGATGGGAATAAATAGCAAATAATCAATAGTCTCGTACTCAGGCCACAAATGTTTTTTTATTACACTATTTTTATTACACTACAACTGGCAAATGAATGTAGTGATGTTAATCTGTTCTCACTTATTTGAGGTTATATCATTTGCTTGGTACATGGACCGTTCAGCCCCAGCATTGGTTCTACACTCCCACTTGTCTGTCTGCTCTGTTTCAGTATCAAGTACCATGCTTTTCCAATGTGCCCTGCTCTGTCCTCCACTCACCAACTGCTGCTACAGCTATATCCTGCCACTCAAGTTTCATCATTTGCAGGTAAGTAATGATCCAGACATAAGCGGATCCAGATTTAAGAGGCGATTCAGGCAAATAGATGGAATTTGATATCCTGAATTCCACTAGTAGGAGAAAAGAGCAGTCCCCTCTGCACTCCTATACAGTAGAACCTCGATTTTTCGTGCCTCGCTTAACCGTGGATCGGATTATCCGGGTGCGCGGTAACGTGATCAGACACATTGCTTTGACGTCTCCTCTGACGTCTCCTGAACATTTGTTACTGAACAGTACACTGTACTTACCCTTAAAACATGTGTCCTGCATAAGGTTAGAATTTAATTTTATGTACAGTATGTACAGGACTGTGCTGTATTACAGCATGATTACATTTTACTAGCTTACTAGTACTAGTACAGTACTTTACTTGCGTACTGTTAAAATAAAAATGTAATTGTAAGACC
>WWET01007366.1:12029-52476 GCA_011038615.1 Limnodynastes dumerilii
GAATTCTCAAGATGGCGGTGGCGAGTCCCTCCTCTGCTACCTAGAAATAGCCTGTTCCTGTTGTTAGGTTGCAGAGGAGGGAGCCCCTGCTGCCATCTCCACCTTACCTCTGCATTCTGGAAGTTCCCGCCACACCCAAGATGGCGGCCGGGTCCTTCCTATGAACTTTTCTGAATTGAGAGGTAAGGTTCAGCATGTGGAGATGGCTATAGCGGGTCCCTCATCCGCTGCCGCCATCTCCACATTCTGCACCTTACTTCTGCATTCAGGAAGTTCCACATTCTAGATGGCGACAGGGGTCCATAAGAAGAACCTGGCCACCATCTTGGATGTGGCAAGAACTTCTTCACTGCGGGCAGAAGAGAGGGTGGTGGCCGGCGGTGGGTCCCGATCCTGCCGCCGCTAAACGTAAGTAAAAGGGACTCACAGGGGGGAGGGGGGAATGTATGTGTGTTGTTTTTAAGTTTTTTCTGCTCCTTAGCATTGGGCATGCGCAGTAACGTCCCAACGTGTGGACGATACTGCGCATGTGTATAACAGAGAGGAGCAGAATGGCTTTTTTATAGATAGATATGTGGCGCCATGCTAATAGTTAATAGCATGCTGCGCTATGTATTATATCTTTTAAAAATAGGTATTTAACATAGAATTTTTTTTTTATGGATTTTTAACATTTTAAAAGTGTTTTGGGTTTTTTTCGAGTTAGTGTCGATTTGAACAAAATCGCCACTCACACCCACCTCTGTTTTGTCGGCTGAGTTTTTGGAAACTTTGCAGAGATTTTATAAGTCGCTGTATAATATACAGGGATTTGTATGTTGTGCTTTTTCTGAATCGCCATGATTGTAAAACCAGCGATTTAGAAAAGGCAGCATTTTGGGTGTTTTTATGCCGAGTTCCCTTTAGTAAATCCAGCAATATTAAAATCACTGAAAGGTCGCCCAAAAACAGCAATATTTTAATATCAGTGCTTAGTAGTTTTAAATAAATTTTCTAAATTTAATATTTATATATTTATTTATTAATTAATTACTGCTCTTTGCTCTTATATATGTTTACAAATATAAGTATCTAACGATCTACAAATATTTGGAAGGGAATGTGGTTTTACAGATATTTATTAAATTATTTAACATATATTACCTCATGAACTTGGGGCCTGATTCAGAGATACGATATTAGTTGCGTGCATATATTTATGATCGCAACGCAGCGATGGCCACCAACTTTGCATATCACGCCCACTGCAGATGTTGGAAATATACGATCCTGAAGTTAGAATCTTAAGATGAGTATAATTGCGTAAGTATGCGAACATAAAAATACGTGCGTAAATTTACGTTCTGATACACTTTCGCTAGGTTCGGATGTGAATAAGATCTTAAAATCTAATTGTTTGTTCCGTATGATTTATATCCTTCTGACATGTATACATATATGAGATTTCATTAATATTTAAATGAATTAAAACCAACTTCATAATTATTTTTGTGTGTATATTCTATTCTGAGAATGTGATATAACTTTATTATTTGACACTTAAATAATGTGTTTTATTCGTTATATATGTGTAATTTTTTATGATATGTATATTCACCTCATGTAATATTAATACAACAAATCTTGTTAACTTTTTTGTTTGTGTCACATAATGCTGTTATGTCAAAAATAAATGTACTTAACTTTAATGCTATATTAATTAACACTCCACGTTGTTTAATGTTTAATGAGTTTTCTATGAACACCAAATGTTGCATGCAATTATAATCATATTATATTTATATCAATATTTTTATTTAATTTTTTTAAACTTGTAAATAATAGTTTGACATTTGCAGACATTGTCAGATTTATTATACATAGATTTAATGTACAGATAGTGAATTGCAACACGTGTTGACGTTTATAAAGAAAAATCACATGTTATATTGTTATACAACATTTATGTCTATCCTGTTGTGGAACAAATTTGTCTCGTAGCATGCATTTTTAGCTAATATATATGTTTGTCTCATGTACGCATGCATGGGGTTATACTTTCGAAACACCTGTTGAGGCATAGGTTCACAAACCTATGTATAGTTAACACTTTTGAACAAAGTGAAAACAATGTTAACCATAAAATATATATAGTGTGATAGTTGTGTGTATAACTATGTTTTGTATAGTGTCTTAGCAAAATAACTCCTGTGTAAGTTTTCGACAATCACACAAACATTTTGTATGCTATCTAATTTAAACATCATACACCTGTGCATAATTATTTACTTAGTTACGTTTAATGTTGTTCAACTTTTTATGTTACAATACTCACAAACCTATAAGTGAAGGAACAGTTTATAGTTATTTTGACTAAAGTTTAGTATTAGAAAATGTACATTAATCTATATTTCATAATAAACGTTAATGAAAATGTCATTGCTTGATCAATGCAAAACATACACAATGTTTTTTTAATCAACGTGTAAAATATGTTTCCTGCTGTGATTCTAAATTTCTGTAAATGTTCATGTTATATTTTCACATATTACAAACAGATATAATAAGAAATTTTAAAACAGGATATAAAATTTTTATCATAAATAAATCATACAGATGTGTGATATTTATATCATAAATCTTGAACATATAAAATCTATATAATATTTTTTTTTTTTTTTGCCATTTCACATTATCATTGTAAACTTATGTGTATTATAAAGTTTACGTTTTATTTTAATTAATGTAAACTTAGCATTTAATTTTAAATCAAAACTGTGGCCAAAAATTATAATGATACCTAACATGTAATGCATTGTTTTACTTATTTAAGTGTATGTATCCTAACAAATGTAATAAAAGGGTCAGAATATTGTTGTTAAACTTTTACATCATTATGGTAGTTAAACTGTATCACACTGTAACTCCATAAATTGGAGACATGTTAGTCACATGTATGTTATTTTTATTTTATTTTTGTGAAACGGTTTTATACCTATATTATATTTACTACCATTATCATGAACATATTATCTTAATATGTTATTCATAATAATTAATGCAGTTGCCATGCATGGGAAGTAATCCTTCTAATTGTTCAAGTTCCATTTTAAAGTAATGTTTTTCACACCTGCACAATTTCTATGTAAAAATATTAATGCTCATCATTAAAATTTTTAACATTTTATACTTGCATATATTTGTTTCTTTTCAATAAATAACATGTTAATTTATTAGCATCAAATTCAATCTTGTGTTAAATGCTAATTTGATTACTTCAACACAATGTATTATTGTGTAAATTTTGGGATATCATTTATGTGTAAAAGTTGAACATTTTGTGAAAAAAATGAACATTAATTTTAGTTATATTTTAAAATAACAAATTACATAAAAACATGTTTACTTGTGTAATATAGTAATTTATCAAATATGTACACATTACAATTATATATACATAAATGTTATTATGCACAAAATTTACATTAATAATACGAAATTGTATTTTGGTCATAATATAATGTCATTACATTTAATTGTATGTGCTAAATATGTTTTGACACATTAATTTGTTTACTATAACATCACAAGTCCATAACACATAACTTTTAACTAAAATGTTATATTCACATTATTCAAATTAATGCAGTATATACCGCAGGAAAGGCTGCAACATCTCATAATTTGTCTTCAACATATTCCCTCTGTGTAGTACACAAAACAGGGTCCATTATCTTCTTATTAAATAATGTTACTCCCCCCTGGACTTTACCAAGAACTTGTAGCCTCATTTTTTTACACAATGTAAGGTGTTATGTGCAGAAGTCAAATGACATATCCACATTATTATAGGTTCAAATGTTGACCACAGCAATAAAATTTAAAATAACAATGGTAGTTACATTTATAGTGTTCAAACCAACATAAATGTTAAAGTTGTGTAGTGTTTACATCTCTCTCTTTTATAATTTACTCATTAAGGCAATGATGTTTTGTAGTTGTATCTTTATACTTCTACATGTTTACGTAAGTGATTTTTGTTACCTTTTAATATCTAATACATTTAAATATAAACTATTTTTCTTATACATGTACATTTGTACATTTGAAAAGGTGTGATTTTACTTGACATTCATCCATTTATTGATTTCAAAGCATGTATATGTAATGTATTATTATGTTCATAGATTGCATACACACATAAAAAGGTACAGGTTTTGTTAGCGTCACTGGGACATTACCGCTATGTGGGCATATTTACAAAGATGTTTAAAAAATAACTACATTGCACCAATATAGCGGAAATGTTCCTGTGGCAGGAGCCACCCTATTCAAATTTTGGCACAAATATTTTTTATATATCATTTCATAACAATTCATGAGTGTGGAGACTTTACATTTCCTATATGTTGCAGAATTAGAACATATTTATTGTTAAAAATAAATATACACTTAGTCTGTCAAAATATGTGTTAAACATAAACATTGAACAACAAATATAAAAACATATTTTTTTATTTTTATAAAATTAATATTCTTAATTGGTGTGTCCATGTGTGTTTAAATGTATATTAAAGATTATTGAAAACTCTATAAAAAATTTTACTGTCCACAATCCATGTTTACAAATATTTTAATAACAAATAATTATTATTTTACCTTTACTATACCTATTATATAAAATAGAATGTGACACTAATAATGCAAAACTAAATTAAACCATTATAGTAAAATGTGTTTGATACATACGTGTTAGAAATTTCATGTGCTCAAATTTGAAAATTGTAATTGAAACATAATTATTCATTATGATACATTCTTAGTACATTGGACATCATTTGAATCAAATCACTTTTTATTCACCTACATTACACACTTACACAATAAACATACATGATCATTTTATAATAATTGTGTTTGTGAATTCTTAAAATAACCACAAAAATTTTAGTCAATAAATTTTATTTTTGACATTTATTATGACACAGAAAGTAAATTTATTTTACAGAACTGTATATAGCAAAATCTCATTAACAAATTCATTATTATACACACAATATTAATATAATCATTATTCATACACATTTCATGCACACACATGAACAGCAATAAATAAAGTCTTAATCATTTTTTGTAGAACTTCTCTCATATAGACATCTTATTGTACCAATGTTTTCATTGTATCCCATGAAACTTCATTAGCCATACAACTTGTAACATCTGAAATGGAAATAAATATTGTAAAAAATCATTAAAGACACTCATCTATTATACATTATATGGTGATACACAGCTAGTCAATTCACAACCAGTGCACATGAAATATATTTCAATTGAAACATGTGTACTCAACATCTTTGTACAAAACATTACTTACAAACATTAATTGTGCATCACTAGTGACATCAATAATAAAAAAAATTTCCAAAATAAAAAACATTTAGAAAATATACTAAGAGGATGAATCAGAGTTACACATCCACCTTTTTTGTAGGTGGAAGTGTAGACCTGAGCAATACCATGCTGAACTGCAAGGGGAGGCAGATTTTGAAAATAAAACAAGATTTTTAATTATGAGGTGAAGTTTATTAGCTCAACTCTTTTATATAATCATCCTAAAGCTAATGCAGTATTTTAGTTATATGTGTAAAAGTCCATAATTTTCCATGCATGCAATTTTTACATAAGTAATCCACAAAACTTACTTAGATAAATGGTTTAGCTGACCTCCACACTTCCACCTAAAAAAAGGTGGATTTGTAACTCAGAATCAGGCCCTTAATCATTTAACATTCAATCATCAGACATTCTATGCTGCTATTGTGCAATAACCTTCATAATCACAAGGTAAATATACAACTAAATGTCCTGCGCCCTAATAGTGTTAAAGCAGCTAAAGTCCGCGGTGTGGGGGTGTAATCTCCTCACCCCAATTAACTGTTCGCTGTTAGCCACCCCCTAAAAAAGTATGGTGGGATAACAGAGAACAGTATACAAAAATATGAAGAATACACCGTAGTCAAAAGCGCTAAATGTTGAAAACATACCAATAGAAAGGTCAAGTATGTAACAGACCATAGATATGTTCAGTTTCAAAAACAGTGCTTGATGATCTTCTACTCCTTCAGAGAGCGATAGAAGGTAGAGATGGTCAGTTCAATCTTCTCTGCAAGTCTCCACGGTAAGTCATATGCATCAATAGAGGAAAGAAAAAAACATACTATATATGGTGAAGTATGTAGCAACAGTCACACTGAAGTTAGAGGGATATCGTCTCCTATAGGGGTCTCTTATGTAGCAGGGAAAAACACTCCGATTATGTCACAATCCGATAACGGTAAGTAGCCTACTTACAGACTTTCTTCTTTGCTCAAATCCAAAAGAAGTCTTCCAGGGGCAGTCAACTGACTACAGAAGTTACTCCGGGTTCCTGGTCCCACTCTCCTCGTTTCCACCTCACTTCGCCGGTCGGCCGAGCTCCAGGCAGTAATATGTGGGGAGAAAGATGGAACACAGGTGCCCTAGTGCAGATTAAACTTCTCTGGGGTCCCGTTCCCCAGACCCTTTCTCAGGCCACTCACCTCCTTCTCCCCTTGTATACTAACTCTCAATAAATCCAGATGATTATTCAATTCAAAACTCTTTATTTCATTAAAAAGCTCTGTTTACAGAGGTATGCAGTCCCTGGTTAGAAAATGCCAATTTCGAAAATCTCTATTTCGACCACTAAATTGCGAATTTTCGCTATTTCGAAAGTTCGCAATTTCGTATTTCCGCTATTTCGAACGTTCCCTATTTCGAATGTAATAGGTTACTAAACATGCACATTTTCGATTGTATTTCTATTTCGATTGTTGTATTTTCGATTATTCTCTATTGCTATTATTCTCAATTTCGAACAATTCTATTTCATAAAGCTCCCTATTCAGAATATACTTCTATTTCTACATTTCTATTTTCGAATTTTCTCTATAACTCCCTATTCAGAATATACTTTTATTTCTACATTTCTATTTTCGAATTTTCTCTATAACTCCCTATTCAGAATATACTTTTATTTCTACATTTCTATTTTCGAATTTTCTCTATAACTCCCTATTCAGAATATACTTTTATTTCTACATTTCTATTTTCGAATTTTCTCTATAACTCCCTATTCAGAATATACTTTTATTTCTACATTTCTATTTTCGAATTTTCTCTATAACTCCCTATTCAGAATATACTTTTATTTCTACATTTCTATTTTCGAATTTTCTCTATAACTCCCTATTCAGAATATACTTTTATTTCTACATTTCTATTTTCGAATTTTCTCTATAACTCCCTATTCAGAATATACTTTTATTTCTACATTTCTATTTTCGAATTTTCTCTATAACTCCCTATTCAGAATATACTTTTATTTCTACATTTCTATTTTCGAATTTTCTCTATAACTCCCTATTCAGAATATACTTTTATTTCTACATTTCTATTTTCGAATTTTCTCTATAACTCCCTATTCAGAATATACTTTTATTTCTACATTTCTATTTTCGAATTTTCTCTATAACTCCCTATTCAGAATATACTTTTATTTCTACATTTCTATTTTCGAATTTTCTCTATAACTCCCTATTCAGAATATACTTTTATTTCTACATTTCTATTTTCGAATTTTCTCTATAACTCCCTATTCAGAATATACTTTTATTTCTACATTTCTATTTTCGAATTTTCTCTATAACTCCCTATTCAGAATATACTTTTATTTCTACATTTCTATTTTCGAATTTTCTCTATAACTCCCTATTCAGAATATACTTTTATTTCTACATTTCTATTTTCGAATTTTCTCTATAACTCCCTATTCAGAATATACTTTTATTTCTACATTTCTATTTTCGAATTTTCTCTATAACTCCCTATTCAGAATATACTTTTATTTCTACATTTCTATTTTCGAATTTTCTCTATAACTCCCTATTCAGAATATACTTTTATTTCTACATTTCTATTTTCGAATTTTCTCTATAACTCCCTATTCAGAATATACTTTTATTTCTACATTTCTATTTTCGAATTTTCTCTATAACTCCCTATTCAGAATATACTTTTATTTCTACATTTCTATTTTCGAATTTTCTCTATAACTCCCTATTCAGAATATACTTTTATTTCTACATTTCTATTTTCGAATTTTCTCTATAACTCCCTATTCAGAATATACTTTTATTTCTACATTTCTATTTTCGAATTTTCTCTATAACTCCCTATTCAGAATATACTTTTATTTCTACATTTCTATTTTCGAATTTTCTCTATAACTCCCTATTCAGAATATACTTTTATTTCTACATTTCTATTTTCGAATTTTCTCTATAACTCCCTATTCAGAATATACTTTTATTTCTACATTTCTATTTTCGAATTTTCTCTATAACTCCCTATTCAGAATATACTTTTATTTCTACATTTCTATTTTCGAATTTTCTCTATAACTCCCTATTCAGAATATACTTTTATTTCTACATTTCTATTTTCGAATTTTCTCTATAACTCCCTATTCAGAATATACTTTTATTTCTACATTTCTATTTTCGAATTTTCTCTATAACTCCCTATTCAGAATATACTTTTATTTCTACATTTCTATTTTCGAATTTTCTCTATAACTCCCTATTCAGAATATACTTTTATTTCTACATTTCTATTTTCGAATTTTCTCTATAACTCCCTATTCAGAATATACTTTTATTTCTACATTTCTATTTTCGAATTTTCTCTATAACTCCCTATTCAGAATATACTTTTATTTCTACATTTCTATTTTCGAATTTTCTCTATAACTCCCTATTCAGAATATACTTTTATTTCTACATTTCTATTTTCGAATTTTCTCTATAACTCCCTATTCAGAATATACTTTTATTTCTACATTTCTATTTTCGAATTTTCTCTATAACTCCCTATTCAGAATATACTTTTATTTCTACATTTCTATTTTCGAATTTTCTCTATAACTCCCTATTCAGAATATACTTTTATTTCTACATTTCTATTTTCGAATTTTCTCTATAACTCCCTATTCAGAATATACTTTTATTTCTACATTTCTATTTTCGAATTTTCTCTATAACTCCCTATTCAGAATATACTTTTATTTCTACATTTCTATTTTCGAATTTTCTCTATAACTCCCTATTCAGAATATACTTTTATTTCTACATTTCTATTTTCGAATTTTCTCTATAACTCCCTATTCAGAATATACTTTTATTTCTACATTTCTATTTTCGAATTTTCTCTATAACTCCCTATTCAGAATATACTTTTATTTCTACATTTCTATTTTCGAATTTTCTCTATAACTCCCTATTCAGAATATACTTTTATTTCTACATTTCTATTTTCGAATTTTCTCTATAACTCCCTATTCAGAATATACTTTTATTTCTACATTTCTATTTTCGAATTTTCTCTATAACTCCCTATTCAGAATATACTTTTATTTCTACATTTCTATTTTCGAATTTTCTCTATAACTCCCTATTCAGAATATACTTTTATTTCTACATTTCTATTTTCGAATTTTCTCTATAACTCCCTATTCAGAATATACTTTTATTTCTACATTTCTATTTTCGAATTTTCTCTATAACTCCCTATTCAGAATATACTTTTATTTCTACATTTCTATTTTCGAATTTTCTCTATAACTCCCTATTCAGAATATACTTTTATTTCTACATTTCTATTTTCGAATTTTCTCTATAACTCCCTATTCAGAATATACTTTTATTTCTACATTTCTATTTTCGAATTTTCTCTATAACTCCCTATTCAGAATATACTTTTATTTCTACATTTCTATTTTCGAATTTTCTCTATAACTCCCTATTCAGAATATACTTTTATTTCTACATTTCTATTTTCGAATTTTCTCTATAACTCCCTATTCAGAATATACTTTTATTTCTACATTTCTATTTTCGAATTTTCTCTATAACTCCCTATTCAGAATATACTTTTATTTCTACATTTCTATTTTCGAATTTTCTCTATAACTCCCTATTCAGAATATACTTTTATTTCTACATTTCTATTTTCGAATTTTCTCTATAACTCCCTATTCAGAATATACTTTTATTTCTACATTTCTATTTTCGAATTTTCTCTATAACTCCCTATTCAGAATATACTTTTATTTCTACATTTCTATTTTCGAATTTTCTCTATAACTCCCTATTCAGAATATACTTTTATTTCTACATTTCTATTTTCGAATTTTCTCTATAACTCCCTATTCAGAATATACTTTTATTTCTACATTTCTATTTTCGAATTTTCTCTATAACTCCCTATTCAGAATATACTTTTATTTCTACATTTCTATTTTCGAATTTTCTCTATAACTCCCTATTCAGAATATACTTTTATTTCTACATTTCTATTTTCGAATTTTCTCTATAACTCCCTATTCAGAATATACTTTTATTTCTACATTTCTATTTTCGAATTTTCTCTATAACTCCCTATTCAGAATATACTTTTATTTCTACATTTCTATTTTCGAATTTTCTCTATAACTCCCTATTCAGAATATACTTTTATTTCTACATTTCTATTTTCGAATTTTCTCTATAACTCCCTATTCAGTCGAAATACAGACTTTCGAATTAGAAAAATTATAATTTCAGACTAGTATAAATAGAAACATTTAGGTGAATGCATTTTTCGAATTTTAGCAATTCGGAGAAAATTCGCATTCGCACAAGAAAATTCGCAATTCGAATTTTCGAAATTGGGATTTTCTAACCAGGGACCCACACCCGTTTACAGATTATGTCCCAATCCGATAACGGTAAGTAGCCCACTTACAGACTTTCTTCTTTGCTCAAATCCAAAAGAAGTCTTCCAGGGGCAGTCAACCGACTACAGAAGTTGCTTTGGGTTCCTGGTCCCACTCTCCTCGTTTCCACCTCACCTCGCCGGTCGGCCGAGCTCCAGGCAGTAATATGTGGGGAGTAAGATGGAACACAGGTGCCCTAGTGCAGATTAAACTTCTCTGGGGTCCCGTTCCCCAGACCCTTTCCCAGGCCACTCACCTCCTTCTCCCCTTGTATATTAACTCTCCATAAATCCAGATGATTATCCAATTCAAAACTCTTCTCTTTATTTCATTAAAAAGCTCTGCTTACAGATTCTTTATGGTGTAACAATCTGCCATGCTTCCATAGAATCGTGTAAATATACAGTTTAATACAATAAAATAACAAGGTATTCAACAATAAAATCTCCAGAGGTAATGCTTATCCTTATTTCCAAATAAAAGAATAGTTCACACAAGGTTTTTCAGGACCGGACCGGAGCTGAACTATAGATACTAAGGGCACTCACCACCGCACTATTCGGGCCCTGAATGTGCTAAGCGAGATAACCTCATCAGGCTCCACTTCCTATTCACTGGTCCGTGCTCTGAGCGTGAGAAAACGCGGCTACCCACAACAATCCAACGCGTTTCAATACTGGTAAGTATCTTTCTCAAGGTTAGTGTGGGCAGTGGCAGTGGTTCGGTATAAGTAGCGGCGCGCCTCAAACTACGTCATCAGAGCCGGTAATCAGTAAGTTGTAACAACATCAAGTTTAAGAATCGCATCAATATCGATGTGGGAGGAATATATACAGAAGGTGAGTTTTAATTTCTTGCAGTCATTGTGGTTTTGTAAGAATAACTATCGGTGATAAAACAAAGTGGTAGCAGGGTCCTAGTGCTAAAACGGTCCTCTCTTAATGTGACAGTGTAATCCAACTGAAAAGCCTAAAATACATGGGCTATTCTATAAAAATTCATTCCTGGGTAAAGTGCTTATAATGATAAATAGGTGTAAGTTTATTAATATGACATCACATATGTAAAGTGCTACAGTGCCCTGGTATAATAGTCTGATATTACAGTACTAATATAAAGTGCAAATAAAAATGTTTGTGTGTACACAAACAATGTACATATAGTTCTAACCTATACAGTGCTGAAAAGTGCCAAATTACTATCAGTACGATAATAGATAAAAAGTGCTTTAGTGCTCGAGTGCTGCTCCAGTTGTTTTGGAAGTGACAGGTGAACCTCCTTTATCCATCCTAAAATATATAAAATATATAAAAAATGCAAATCAGTACAAAACCATAAATTCATTCTAAAAACCATTTCAACTCAAAGGCATTATTAAGGCCTTTAGGGGCTAATGTATTATTTCTAAAAAATCAGCTCCATTTCTTTCTGTGCTAACAATTTCTTTCCATTAGGTGTTCTCCAGTTTTCTTCCACCTTTTTAATACCAATTATTCTTCTAATCGCCTTAATATTCCCTTGGTGTACCACATTGAAATGGGCCGAGAGTGGGTGGTTCATAAAACCCTTCTGTATGTTGTGTAAATGTTCACACCATCTCTCTCTCAATCTCCGTGTGGTTCTCCCTATATAGAATAGGGAGCAATCGCATTCCACTAGATAGATACAATTAGTGGAGTTACATGTCATAACCTCCTGGATTTTTTGTGCCTTCCCATTGCTATCCGTAAATTCGGTCACCTTAGATACTTTATCCTTTATTTTCTTACAAACTGAACATATACCGCATCTATAAAAACCTTTACTTTTGACCAACTGGGTTTTATTATTCCCTGTCGTGTCACTCTTTACTAGCAGATTTCTAAGATTGTGGGCCCTTCTGTACACAAATTTTGGTTTCTCGGGGATTATATCTTTTAAGTCGGGATCGTTCCTAAGTAAATTCCAATATTTTCTTATTACTTTCTCCTTCATCCTATAATTCTGATTATATTGTGATATAAAGACTGGCCCTTTTATTTTATTCTTTCAATAGTCCCTCTCTATCTCTGTCTTTAAGTTGTTTCTGGGCTTTCACAATAATATCTTTTCTGTAGCCTTTCCTCAGGAGTTGTTTTTCTACAACCTCACATTGGGTTTGAAATGTCTCTTCCTTAGTGCAGTTACGTTTCATCCTGGTCATTTGGCCTATGGGAATAGTGTTCAACCTTCATAATCAGTGCAGCTGTAATATACACATTTTAACTGGTCTATTCTGAACATGTTGTCCCAATACATCACTACAAAACAGTAGTTGTTCATCATTAGTTTCAAAAACCTGCACTCATATAATAATAAAATAAACAACATTTCTCTTAGTATCTCTCTTTGTATCAAAGCTAAAAACAACTAGTCCCTCTAACATCTCTGAATCTATGTCTATATCTATCTAGTGTCCAATTACCTTCACAAGCAGTGCAGCTGGCATTTACACAGAATGAAATAGGTATAGTCTGAACATCTTGGTCACAAATAAATTCAATCCTAAAGAATCCTTGTGCATCACTTTGTAAAGTTACCTAAATTAAACGACATACAATATTTAAGAAAACAGTTATACAAAATGTCACCTGACAACATTTCACTTTCTATGCTAATAGTGTGCATTTACCTTTAGTCATCATGCAGTTGAAATGTTGCATCTAGGAAATAATTAGATTATGCACATGTTGTCCAAAAACATCAATGCAAAAGAGTCGTTGTGCATCACTAGTTGTATGTACCTACAATAATATTTATAAAGAAACACAAAGTTAAATGTCAAACAATAACACATATACATCATTTAACACATAAAAAAACATCACTCAATCTATGCTGCTAGTGTGCAATTACCTTCACAAGCAATGCAGCAGAAATTTGATCACATTTAAACAGGTCTTGTGTTAACATCTTGGCCAAACACATCACTACAAAAGAGTAGTTGTTCATCATAAGTAAATAAAAGTTACATTTAAAAAAATAAATAAATACATTATGTACAATTATACAACATAAAATATTTTCACATATATACTCTTAGGCCATGATTCAGAAATAGAAAATAAGAACTTAAAGTTACACCTGCCCTAAACCATGTTGATTTCAGGGGAGTAAATGATTCAGAGTTACGAGCATGTGCGATGCGGAGTAGGGTGCTGTTCAGAGTAGTATGCGGATGTGCAAGGCACATCCGACTTGGTAAAAAGTAGTCGGAGCCTTAGTGGCTCCGACTTTTTTTTTTAAACAAAACACCAATGCCCCCTAATAAATACAAAAAGAATCCACCAATGCCCCCTTATAAATAACAAAACAAGACACCAATGCCCCATAATAAAGAAAAACCTGCCCCAATTTACATTAAATATACAGTAAAATCGCGTCATATAAATCCCCTTTACCAAAATTTAAAATATAAAAAAAGTCCCCAAAAAGTGTCTATTAAATAAATAAAAAGAACCTTACCTGTTCTGATGGGGGTTCCGGTCCAGTCTTCTAAGCTTTTAATCCGATGGGGTGTTCTTGGCAAAACAAAAAACCCTATTGGAGCGCCGCTTACTATGTCCTGCAAGCAGGACATCCCCGGCGCTAATGACAGGTTGGCTGGCATTGGGTTATATATATACCCTCTGCCAGCGTGGGAAATGGCCAAAGTCTCACGATGCAAATTGTGATTTCCCATGCTGCATGATTTCATGGGAAATCCGCCAGCAATCCGACTTCCTTCCGCATGTAGCGCATGCGCAGACCTTTCAACAAGCATCGCATCCGTGTGAAATTCACACGGATGCGATACTCTGAATCAGCCCCAGTATTATGGTTAAAAGGTGATGTTTCCCAGCTCAAGTCTAATTAGCAGTTTAAAAGTGAAGCTGATCAGGTATCTGTGTGCAATAAGTAAAAGCAAAGCATTCTCCCTGCATGCATACAATAAAATTAACTTGACTCCCCCTGAAATCAACATGGCTTAGGCCAGGTGTAAATGTATGTTTTTTTAGTTTAAACTTGTAAGCAGGGCATAAATTCGACAAAACCTATGACATTTATTTTAACTAATATAATCGTTAAAATATAGTGTTACATAAAAGTTTATTACAAATATACATTTGTATACAAATACAAATTTGTCCATCCTACTTTTTGATAAGTACATTTCTATTATGTTTTTGAGAATGTATTGTATTATTATACAATTACTCTGTAGATACCCAATCAAATTATATAAAAAATAGTTAAAATATATGTTTACCTACCAATCTCCAAACTTCACACGGAAGCATGATTCTCAAATTATCAATTAAATTTCAATATCAAATGAAAGTAGACTGTAAGGATTAAAAACAAATTAGTATTAGAATATAACCAAAATAACATGTTATCTAAAAGTAACACACACAAATAACATCAGAATCATACCTATACAATAGTGAGAGGCAAATACAGCAAGACTAATGGTCTATATATACTTAAAGTTAAAAACACAGATTGTGACAATCACTCATTAAGAGTGATTATTTCAACTACATCACATGATTTTATCATATGCAGATGTCATTTGACATTATAATTCAATGTTCACATGTTTAAATTATGATTTAACCATTGCTACACCTTATTTATTAACATAATAGTGTAATGTGTAAGGCATGGATTCTGAGCTGCACATACACATTTTTATAGATGCAAGTGTAGACATTACTAATACCATATTGAATTGCAAAGGGTGGAAAATTTACATTGTAAAATTATCATTCTATTTAAGATTTTAAAATTATTAGCTGAAATATGTTTCATAGATTAAACATAAAGCTATGCAGTATTTGAGTTCAGTGTGCAAAAGTAAAATATTTTCCATGCATGGAAAACCTTTAGCATTATTTAGCACCCCTTACTTTGAAAAATGGCATAACAGACCTATACACTTGCACCTGTTTTACCCTTACTCACAAACTCTAAATCCAGGCCTAATAGTTGTACAAATAATCATGCCTCACGAATGATCTGAACATGTAGCACATTATGTTAAGTGTCTTATCTAAAATTTACATTGTCAGAATAAACTTTAATTACGTATAGTGTGTGACTAAAAATGTGTTATAATACAGAATACTCAATGTAAATTTTCACATTATATATTACGTATTTCATTACCTTACACCTAAAAGATTATTTAATGATGTGTGATTGTTAACATTTACAACATATGTTTGTTGTTTTAAAATGTATAAATGTGACACCAAAAAATTGCACACAAATAAAACAAATTTAAATGCATAATTTTTATACATTACACTTTTCAATATAATCTACTATAATTTATATTATAACATTAACAGACATTACATAAGACAACACATCATACAATAAAACTTTGAATTAAAAACATGGATGTAACACTATGTTAAGAAATGTAAATTTAAATGGATTTCATGTTTAAAACATCCATAATAACAATATTTGCTACAAAAGCAATGCAGCATGTTTGAAGTTTTTTTATGAAAACAGTTTGTTATGTTTCAAATGTATTGGTATGGTATGTGTGTCAAAAATGTTTTAAGACTGTTTACAATTAGCACAACGTATAATCCATAATGAAGATATATTTGTAACAATAAAAAAAAAGATATATAATAGATTGTTTTAATTTGCGTATGTCTTGGTATATTTTACGTAATATTTATGATGTTAGCTTTATATAACAACTTACAATGTAAAAATCTTATATATGTTGTGTGTGTGTTTATCGTAAACTTTTTTGGTATATCCAACATTTTCCCTTACCTGCATACCTAAACCTGTTGATACTTAGTACAGAACTAATTGTACACGAATTGGAACTAGAAATGCGAATTCTTAATGTCTGTAGTTTATTTACATAAAACGGTTTATAATGTTAAATAACTCAGTGTAAATAAGTCATTCTAAAATGGAAACTTGAGAATTCTATGACACTTATAAAGTCTAATCAAAATCACACTTTCACTACTCAAACAACTACTTTCACTTTTCACTGATTAAAGCACCCTTAAAGCACCCTTCCATGTCAATGTGCAAGTTTAAAATAAAAAGCCGGTGCGTACTCCAAGGTTCATATTTCTTCCTAAAATTACGCAAATCAATTAGCCTATCACGGTTCAACCAGTCATATATAAATGGGTTGTGGCTACACAACATTTTGTCCTTTTTAGGTTGAAACATGCCGAAATCTCAGGACAAAAAACGGAACCGCAACTTCACGCCAGCTGATGTGGATAAGCTGGTGGATTTGGTGTTGGAAAACATTTACGATGCTACTCCTAGCCTTGGACCCCATGAACAAGCAGCCATGTGGGACGCTATCACAGAGGAGCTAAATGTTTTCTCTAGGAGTAAATACTCCAATATAGAGGATCGTTTCACCTTCATGGTGCGCAAGAAGTAAGTATGATAGTTGCTTTTGGTGAGAAACTTTTTCAAGACTAATGTGAAACATGTAAAGGGAACTGCTAGATGTGTTAGCAGTTATTTATTAATATGTTGTGTATAGTTTTGTAAATTTTGTATGTTAATTAACTACGCAATATAATATGTGTTTTGGAATATATGTAGGTGGACTGATTTTAAAAGCGGACTTAAGAGAAAACTTGCTTCCAGGCATGACCATGAAAGGTAAATATCTACTATAGATGTGTATAACATAATGTAGGTGCATAGCAAAAATGTCTTTAGGATTAAAATGTAATAACAATAAACAATTGTGAAAAATAACATGAACCAAACAAAAGTAGGAAGTTTAACATGTCACAATTCATGTCTTTTTCATATTTATCATACACATAGAAAAACAGGTGCAGGAAGAATGCCTGCTTCATTAGAATTAACCCCTACAGAGGTGAGGGCAACACATATTATTCGCCCAGTGGAGGTAGAAGGCATTGCTGGTTATGTGGATGCTGCTGAGGGTGTGCCAGCACACCTGCAACAACATGAGAGACATGAACAATCTCCAGAATTGTGTGCAGGCATATATGTGTACATGTATTAATATTTTTAACTATTTTAATTTAATGTATATAAATTTAACAACATAATTATTTATGGTTGTTTGTTCTGTTAAGTATGAAATAAAAGTAATTTAAATGTTAATGATATTTTTGACTAAGTAAATTAGCCTCTTTTTAACATGTTGAAATGTAAGCATATCTTGTTAATTATGAAATAATAATGCTATCCTTTGTCTTATTACTTAGTATCTCAGGATTTAATTGAGGAGGAGGAAGTAAAAATCCTTGACGAGCCTGTGTTTCCTGTACATAATTTGGATGAGGATGTCTCTGATGATGAACCAGTGGCTGGACCATCACACCAAATCAACTCAGTGCCTCAAGTACCATCACCAAGGCCCAATCCAGATCTTGCACTGGACAGTGCCATACAAAACTTGGAGGGAATCATAACTGAGGCATACAGGAGCACTCAGGACATATGTGATGGTTCAGAACATTTGGCACAAATGGCGTCGAGTTTAAAAAATATGGAGGAAAAATTATCAAATGAGTTACCAACTATGAACTAGGTACCAACTATGAACTCTATATTGGCAGTCATGGAGCAAACGTATGCTTTAAAGAAACAAAAAGACTTTCTCATGCAGCAACATGAAGGGACAATGCAATCCTCATCATCCATGCCAACAGAAGAGACGACTAGACAAGAAGAACTGCCTAGGTGTACAACCAGGCAAAGTTCTTCCACACAACCACCACCACCACCGACTGGTGGGAAAAAAAATTACAAAAAAAATAGTGTGTATAATGTTCATAAATTTAATTTTGACACATAAAAAATGTGTGTTATATAATAATGTGACATATAAATGCATATTGTTAAAAAATTTATTTTTGGATAAATAAATTAGTGTACACTAATGTTTAAATTTGTTTTACATCTGTATGTGTGTAATTATTAATCATCCATCTTTAAACATTGAATAACCAAAAACAATAAAAATATATTAATCAAAATGGTTATGTATGTTTGAATGGATATGTTGTTATGGTACCTAAATATATTGAATCATAATTGTGAAATTCTGTCTCATATTTTTTATGAAAATACATATTTGTGTCTTTATAGGAATCCGACACCAGCGCCAACAAAGGCAACAGAGGGGTCGTGTGGTGGTTGCAGCCTCCTCAGAAAGCTCCTCCCAGGCCCAGTCCCCTGCCCAAGCCCAGTCCCCTAGCCAGGCCTCATCCACATCCCCTGCCCAGTCCCCTGCCCAGGCCCAGTCCACTAGCCAGGCCTCATCCCCATTCCCTGCCCAGTCCCCTGCCCAGGCCCAGTCCCCTAGCCAGGCCTCATCCCCATCCCCTGCCCAGGCCCAGTCCCCTAGCCAGGCTTCATCCCCATCCCCTGCCCAGTCCCCTAGCCCGGCCTCAACCCCATCCCCATCCCCTGACCAGGCCCCTAGCCAGGCCTCATCCCCATCCCCGACACAATCCCCTGCCTATTCCCCTCAGAAGTTAAATATCATTGTATTAGATTCTGAGTCCCCCTGTGCATCCCATTCCTCCTCCCCTGACCCAGCTTTCCCAATAAACCCATATGTTTTAAGTCCCCTTTCCAATGTCCAACCTTACACCCCCTCCCCCCGAGAGAAGCTGGTCTTATGTCACAGCCTGTGTCGATGCCATCAACTGTTAGTGTTTATTCAGTTTAATTATGAAATGTCATAGAATATAATTTTTGATTGTTTAAATGTTTGTATTTAGTAAATGTTTTAATTTATTTTATATTTTGAACATACTTATAACATATACCTTATAAAGGTAAAACCTAAACATATTTCAATGATGTGTATTTAGTGTATGTAAAATATTTTTACAATGATCTTTTGTTAATCATTATTTTTAGATAGGTAAAAAAAAATACAAGAACAGCATTATAGAGTACAGTGATGGCTAACCTGTGACACTTCAGGTGTTGTGAAACTACAATTCCATTCATGCTTTGTTAGGTACCTGCTCTGCTTTAGCAGATAAGGCATGCTGGGAATCGTAGTTTGACAACACCTGGAGTGTCACAGGTTATCCAACACTAATATACTTCATAAAAAACTGTAAAGTAATGCAATTGTAGACATGATAACAATTCATTCTAACATAATATGTGAAAACAATAGTAATGTATTTTTTTGTTATACACATATTAAATGTGTAATAAAATTAGTCATAACAAGGTACTTAAAACTATTTTTTTTTTGGCCAATGTATTTACTAGGGTTTATTTGTCAGTGCATAGTATTAAAAAAACAAAAACATTCTATACATACAATATTAATTAGGATAGTAAGCTTATGTATTCCAGCCCACAAGAGATTAACAAATTATGAAATTTTGTTTCACAGGTGTGACTAATTTAAAATATGATGTTTATTAGATTTAATTCTTTGTATTTGTATACATTTTATTTTTTTCAGGTCTGCTCCAACTCCAAGGACAACTGATGGCAATGTTGCAGGCTGTGACGGGCATGATTCATGCCAATGAGGAGGCTGCAGCCACAGAGAGGACACATGGTCAAGAGCCACGGACATCTGGCTCAAACAACGAAAGAGCACCCTCCCCTCCACCTCCATCTCCACCGCACTACCCCCCACCACCTCCCCACTTGTAATGTTCTAAATTATCTTTGTTACATTTATAATTAGTTTAAAAAATATTTAGACAAAAAACAAAACAAAAAAATAATAATAATTTGCCTTTTCTCATTCAACATTGTGTCAGTTGTTTATTTTATGTTTCTTAAACAATGCATGACATTACACTAATTTAATACATTTAAAAAATATGTCATCACAATATTTAAAAAAAATATACATGCTAGTAAATCAAACTAGAACATTTACTTTTGAACTACTACTATTTTACAGCTACCAGGGTATGCACATAACACCATAAAAATAAGTTACATACAATTTATAATCATGAACTATTATAACATGTGCATTGCCTTACACTTAAACATACTTTGATGTGTTAATATTTATATTATACATCATATATTAGTGAAGGTTTATAACACTTGTCAATTGTGTTTATTTAAATATTGTAAAGTAGACTACACATGACTACATATAAACATATAGTGTAACTCTTACACAGCAAAACATTTTTATCCTTACTTGGTAAACTGTATAAAAAATTACATAAATACATACATATTTTAGCCCAAAATAATTTGTGTTCATTTTTGTGAACATACTTATATAACATTGTACTTTATTTGTTCCTTTGTAGCATTACTTTTTAGTATAAACACCAAACTTGGAATGCTTATGGTGACGTAGCCATTGTTGTGCCATGTTGAACCTGTGGCTCTCCAGCGGTTATTAATATTTTAATACAACAATACTTTAACACATATGAACTAGTACAATTGAGTGCATGAATGGTGTAACTTATAGTTTCAACACAGCTATAAAGCCATTGCTTTACCAGGCCTGGCATAGGTTAAGTTGATGTTTATTATGAGACATGATGTAGCAGTTTCAGAATTGCACTTCAATAAATTTGTATGTGCAAGTGTAGACCTGACCAATAGCATGTTTTATTTGTATTAAAGTAATAATGTAACATTTTCATTTTAAATAGGTGCATATTAAATATATAAACATAATAATTCAAAACTTCTACATACTAAGCAGTATTTTTGTATGTGTAATAAACTAAAAATGTATTGAATGAATTTAAAAAATGCTATAGACAAGCTCTACACTAGCAAATACTCATTCAAACATTTGCATCTCTGAATGAGGCCTAATGTTTATACAAGACTCTAGGATACTGAACATGGTTAATATAATGTTTATGAAGCAGTGTTTACACATGCCCATCTAACATGTTCAATATGTAAGCCTAATTACACATATATCTCCTGTCATTTAAATGTAAATACATTTTAAACCATTATAATGTCCGATGTATTGTACTAAACACACACTATGTTGTTTTTATCACACAATGCTGCACAAATAGATTGTATGTATTAACTAAAACATTAAAAATAACTTTATATTTTATATCATTTTTTTTACCATTTGTAACAGCCACATAATAAAATGTAACAAGATACTTCTCTGCATATTTAGTTGTGTGTCACATACATTTTTGACAGTAGATATGTTTTTAAGTTATTATATACAATATTACATTAAATAGTGGAATTATGCATACAATGTAATCATAAATGCACTTTCATTCATCAAATATATAAACTCGATAATACAAAAATATCTATATGTGTTAATGTTAGGCTTACCTCATGTGTTTAGTGTGTTATTCCTCCAGTGTCAATATAGAATTGTGACACGTATAATATTTAATCACAAACACATCTCAACATTCATCTACACTTTATTCGAGTACACATATAAGTACTTAGGTGACATCATTTCATACACAAACTATACATAAAAATCATGATGATCCATTACTGGTACATATTTACAAAGAATATTACATTTTTAAATTGTTCACCAATTCACATGTCTATATTATTTACATAGCAACAAGCAAATCAGATTTTCATTATTGAGAGCACCTATTATATGTAGGTCACTACATGCTGGAAGACATAACCTTGATGAAAAGACCAAAAAATTTTAAAACACATGTATGTTAATGACATGCATTTTATGTTGGTCTAAAGTTAGTTATCATTCAGCACAATTGTGAATCTAAACTAAACTTCATCTTACATGTTAATTACATCCACAATTATTTATTTAGTTTATATATAGAAAGATAGATAACTTACCTGAATGGTGTTGTCAAGAAATGTGCTTTATAAAGTGAGTTTTTCTGGTGCGCTTCCTGTTGTTTCTAGATAATTATCAGTGATGTATGAAACCTGGTTTTTGAAAATAATTAACACTACAAATACTTTCATTCTTTAAACACCAATTTTGTATCTATTATAAGAAATGTCAACACATATGTTAAATTTCTGTGTGAAATGTGTTCCTTTTAAAACTATTTTAAAATCATAATGCTTAAAATTCAGAGTTACACATGCAGCTTTTTTATGTGGAAGTATATAGCTGAGCAATACCATGTTACATTTAAAGGGGAGGTAGATTTATATTTAAAAACCATAATGACTATTTTTTTTATGTCACATCGATTTTTAAAAATAAGAATTAAGTTAACGCTGTATTGTAGTTATTGCCTGGATTCTGATTTTGGTAGTAAGGGTAAAACAGGTGCAAGTGTTCAGCTTTGCTAAACCATTTTGCTAAGTGAGGGCTGCTCATTAATGTTTATTCTTTATAAAGCTGGGAAAATACCTACATTTTAACCACAACCAACTCAAATACTGGCTAACTTAAAATTTAATATATGAAACAAAGTTGAGCACAGAAATTTCACGTATTATTTTTATTTGATTTTATCACTATTTAAATTACTCTGCCCCTTGCAGATCCACATGTTATTGCTCATGTCTACACTTGAACATAAAAAAAGGTGTAAGTGCAGCTTTGAATCCAGGCCTATATGTTTCTAAATAAATGTTTATTTACATGCATACACATTATTTATCAATAATAAAAAACCATTACTTAGAAACATGGTTTAGCTGAGCTGTACACTTGCACCTAAAACAAGCTCCAAATGCAACACAAAATTAGCATCAATATGTATTCAAATGTTGTTTAATTGTGATTATTGTATAAAAATGTATAATTATGTCTAAATAATGTTGTTTTTATTTTTATTCAAAATTAATTGATATGGTTAAACTTACAAAAAAAGTTAATCTAGTATTGTAAGGCATGTTTTTCAAATTAAATAAAAGTCATGTTTCTATATATTGTTTTCTGACTTCAGAGTAGGAATAAGTTTAATGTTTTACTAAAAGTGTAAATATGAATATAGTCATGTCTACATATTTGTGTTACCTTATTAGAAAATATAAATACTTAGAACATGTCATCTAAACTTGTATGTTCTATGTTTACATTTTAGCTATGCATAGCTCATTCTTGTGTAGTGTAATCTGTAAGAATACCTTTGTAAAGTATAAAGTATGTTAATGAGCAATAGTATGTATTTTTACAACAATCATAATTTTATTACATAGTGTAAGTTTTAAATTATGTATATTTGTGTGTAAATTTTATGTAATCTTTCTTTAGTGTATGTCCAAACCATAAAATGAATGTTAGATTTTGTAATACATATGACGATGCACTTCAAACATGTACACTAGTTCTTTATGTTTTAAGCTAAATTTGGAATCATTTTAAAAAAACTTAGTTTTGTTAAGATGAGTTTGTATATGAAAGATTAATGATCTTTAATTTAAGTTCACATGTGGTCATTAGTGTTGCAACACTAATAATTGTTTATCACATACATTTTTTATGACAATAATTTTGTGACATTCATTTATGCCATATTGAAGTCTAAATGTTTAGAGTTGCATAACCTTGAATGTTTGGAGTGTGAGTGCAGAAAGTGTATTGTAGTGAGCTTATAGGTGTGTGTATGTGTGTGAATTTTTCGGCAAACTAATGAGGTACAGGCAAGTGTGAATAAACTCAAACAGTATAATAGAGTGCGAGTGTGAAATTTCACTTTAGCATGAGAAATGTACAACTTTGACACACATTACATACATTTTATTTTAGAAATTAAACATTTCTTTTAAATAAATCACTATTATACACATTATGAATGATTATAGTTAGTATAAATACATACATTGTTATTGTGAATAATGAGAGTATAAAATGTTACACAAATCCATTGTAAAGGTTACACACAGGGGTGTAACACAATAAGGGATATTTTTAAAATCAAATAGGATATACTGCACAACATGCATGAGTTAATATACATTTATATTTAACATAATTATTAGTACATTATTAGTATTGAGTTGGAGATTATAACATCATAATTTAAGAAATCATGTTTTATTATATTATTTAGTAAAAGTATCAGCATAATTATAAATGAGAATTTGACTTTAAACACACAAGTATGTGACTTCAAAAAGACATTTACACATCAATAACTATCGACATCAGTAACCTAATTGACACTATCTACATTATTCTTACTTTACTTAACAGCAAACATAACAACATTAAAGAACATTCAAATCCACTTGCAAGTGTTTTGCCTGCGAAAATATCTTAAATATAGGCAACTAGTAGCAAATCGGAGCAGATTACAGTCCTCTGTTTAAACATACAGAAAAATGTGTCTTTATGGCTCTAACCAATATCCACAGATACAGATAAGTGATGTAGCAGCTACTTGATAGAACCTATTTCTATAAAGCAAACATATACAACAAAACAAGAGCGCTTATCATTTAAATACTGTTTTATTAAAAATGAATGAATAAAAATATATTCCCTGGAGATCAGATAATAAAAAGAGATATAGAAGAAACCTGAATAGATTTTCTAAATCTCATGCAATCTCTGATTGGACTACAAGCAGAATATGGTAACCTGTCACAGTAGCAATCAAAAAGATACAATGTAGCCCAAGTCACATCAATATCGGCTGTAACACTATAGTGGTTCAGAGTAACATGTCTATATCAATCCCAGTTTCCAGCAGTAACTTCGTGCACATGGGAATCTTTTATATAGCTATAATATTGCTGTACCGCTTGATGATTTAAGAGTAGCCAGAGGTAGTAGTCACTGCAAAGTGATTCTCCCAATATCTGGGGGTATATAATAAATTGACAGATAATCTAAACGCTACTATTGCGAGGTGTAACAATGTATGTTACTCACCACTGTGTGGATAGCGTGATGTGGGGTTTCTTTTTTACCGTGGGTAGTCCTTTGCACTGGTCTGCAATATACTTCAGCAGCATGACGGTTCTTATTGGAGATAACCGTTAGGGTTAGCGGCGTCTCGCTCGCCCTCACTTGCTCCACGATGCTCCGGGCCGTCGATGGTAAGTTTCTAGACACAGTAAGATGCAGACTGTGTTGATAATCCTCAACAGCTGATGATCAGAAGGAGGGGGCTGGCCAAGCAGGCCATTATAGAGCTCTGTCTTCACCAGACTTCACCCTTGAATCCACAGCCGTCCGACCACGTTAAGTCATATAACATTCACCAGTAGTGCAGGTTAGGTCTTAATGTTTGATGTACCAGTCAAATGGTAATGTATAGGTCCAGGGAGCACACCCTTACACGTTTCTCCGCTAGGTTAGCGATTTCTTTAGAGAGTATCTCTGTTTAAACAGTCACTTCCCTTGCATACAGCGGTGGATCTTAAAGTTAGACCAGCATTGAGCAACCCTAACTCTGCACTGTCATTTGAGATCTTATGTGAATTAGTTGCGTTTATTTAAGATCCTAAGTGTCTGGTCGCGCCCACTTTCCCTCATCTCAATGCCTTCCCCTGCCCATGTCTATGCAAATCCTTCGGTTCCTAGATTTACGCAGCACTTCGGATCTTAAGTGCTTGCGATCGATTCACAGGTCCGCGCTTACAGAATTTAGGATCTCAACCTCTACGTACATGGCGTTGCACTATTACTACGCATGTGCAATGATGCGCATTTCTTAAGATCCTAAATATACGCACCTAAAAAGCGATAATATCGTATCTCTGAATCAGGTCCTTGATGTGTACTAGGACTCAGAATATTTATGCTGATTATTTGCTTATAACACAGCTATCACAATTCTATCCTTTTTATGGAACCATTTTATTTTGTTTGCAATTTATTTTATTCTGAAAAAAAAATATGTTGTGTCACTGGATTCTAAAAGATGCAATGAATGAAAATTAAGGTTTGTAAATCTATGTTTAAAGATGTTAAAGGTATAAAGATTTTACAGGTATTATGCAGAGAAAGCCAACCATGTAAATATTGGGAAACAGCATATAAGAGATATAGATTCTTTTGGGCACTTCCCATTAAGTAAAAAATAAAAATAATAAAACAATTTATGAGAATAATGGCCCTGATTCAGACTTAGGCTCAGAAGGGGACTTACGCAGCAAGTCTTTTGCTTAAATTTACTTAACATGTAACATCTGCGCATGCGTGCGTCAGATATTAAGCGTCATCTGTTCTTCTGTAGAAGGGGCTGGCCCTTTACATCACACCACAAAGGCGGGGTTAGGCATGCCAGGGGTGGGGGGTGGGGAGATGCACAGATCTGCGTATGTGCGGACACAGATCCGTGCGGTAAAATTAAGGTAGGGTTCTGGACACTTAAAAATGAGGGATGTGCCAACGGTGTGCACCCCCTCCTCCGTACTTACAGATCTCCGTGCAGACGTAAGTCACATGGAGCTCTGAATTGGGTCTAATGAGTACAAACAACAGTAAGTACTGATGTCAAAGAGGATATAAAAGATACAGCTCACCTTGAAAAAGACTGCTGAATAGTTGAAGCGCATTGGTAATAGCTAGTGGTGGTGTGCCAGTATTGGCTTATTTCATAGAAGGGCAAGATTATATTTTGGCATGTCAAAACTCATGAGTACCTGTTTTCCATATCAACCCACTCCAGAATGATATTTTAAAGATCCTGTGAGAGTTTACTCTTACCACTATTGAGAAGCATAGATACATATAAAGAGTACCAGTTTCCACCACTGGGTTTGTGTTTTTTTTTTATATGTTTGTTTATTGGTTTACTTATGAAATTTACTTATGAAAATTTTTGCAGAACTCCATTTACACATCGGGCCTGATCCAGACATAATAACAACAGGAAATTTCCACACATGGCATGCCTAAATCTGGCTGTGGGAGTGCACTGCGCATTCTCGCAGAAGATGTTACTCATCGTAACTGTGAACGTATGTAACTTGTACGTAACGCCAGACGATAGGGCGTGTCATCCCTACGCAAGCCGAAATTACGCATTGTGGGTATTTAAATTATACAGTATAGGCTGCGTTAGGAAGTTACGTATGACAAGGCATTACACATGTACAGAGATACACAAGAAAAAGTTAAAGTAGGGTTCTGAACACGTAAGTCAGCTAAGTTACATAAGTGAGAGGGGAATGCCAGGGGCAGTTCATTATCCTTAGTAGTGTGTAACTTAAGTACGCATGCGTATATAAAATGACCTTAAGTCTGGATCAGGTCCATCGTTTGTAATAGTATTATTTAGAGCACAAAATCTAGAGTTATTAGCCCTGATTCATACTTATACTTATCTAATGAGATCCGTAAGAAGGGGCATGGGCTGGATCCAGACCTTGTTAAGTGCATTAACTTAGTTACACCTGGGCTAAACCATGTTGAATTCAGGTGGAGTCAAGTTAATTGTATTCTTTGCATGCAGGGATATATCTTTGAATTGCTTACTGCACACAGATACTGACCAGCTTTACTATCACACTGTTATTTAGACTTGGGATAGGAAACATCACCTCTCAACTCTAATACAGTTTGCAGCAGATGAAATATGACTCCCCTGCAATCAACATGGTTTAGCCCAGGTGTAACTAAGTTCATGCACTTAACAAGGTCTGGATCCAGCCCATTTACTGTAGATAGCACCCTCGCACACACATCACTACAAGTACAACATTCAGCATGTATAACATCTGAAGTGCAAATCTAAAAGTAGGTGGAACTTGTGAATGTTTTTGTTCCTAGAGTATTAATAACATAGGACCGTATTCAGAATTAAGAACGTCTGGTAATTTACGCACTTAAAATGCGTAAGTGGAGTGATTTCTATTTAGGGCGCATGTGCAGAGCATGGAGATACGAAGCGTAATTGGAATGATGCGTAAGTAATTTCCGTACGTTAAAAAATGCGTATGAACATAAAAGATCGGACGGATTATTTATAAGTAGGCGTCAATCGGAATGTAAATAACAAAAAATAGGCATGGTAATGCAGTAGACATGCGGTTGTATTTGCAAACGTTTAACTTCCATCACGTATACGCACGCTAATGATAAGGTTGCTTTCAAAACACGGAAGTGTTCAGAAATGTATTTATTTTGCAAAACGTACTTATTTTGTATTAACGTACGGATCTATTACGAACGCATGGAAAATCTTCTTAAATCTGAATCCTGTCCATAATTTCCAGTCATTTTGATTCATATCGGGCCTTCTCACAGCTACAATATTGTTTTCACCAATATTGACTGTTTAATAAAGTATATGACCCTATATAATGATTTCATTAATCAAGAAAGAAAAAACATAGTAGAAAATGTGGAAGTAATTAAAAGCAGTTGTTACTATAAGGTAAATTATAGAGACAATGGATAGAAGGTGGAGTAATTGCTAGTAGGAGTCACAAAATGGAATTTTCTTTGGACCTCCCACCCATCCTTACATTGGATATCATAAAGGATATGCACAATTTAACAAACCAAGTACATCAATACCAAGGACTGACTATTGTGGCTGAAGTACTTGGTTTGTTTTGGCCTACAAATAGGAATATATTGTGGGTTGTGTGTCTAAAGCGAGCTACCAATGAACTTAAGGCAGTTTAAGATCTCATCATCAAAACTTTAAGGCCTCATCGTCATCATCATCATTGTTGTTAATATCATCATCATACAATATTAGTCATCACCCCTAGAATATACCCTGACAGTCTCTGATTATGATTTATGGCAAAGGTATTCATTATAAATTTTGTAGTTCATATTGATGAACATCAGTTTTCTAACATATTAATGTAGTAGCCTCCTACTCCAATCAAAGTTTGATTCACGCTCTCAGGGCCAGATTTACTAAAATAGTATTAGTGTGCTAGTTGGGAAAAGTGTAAGTTTTACAGTAAAGGCATGTCTATATTCTTATGTCCTGTAAAGGTTTTCAAGTTGTTCCCATCTTTTTTGGGATTGGTGCACAAATCATAAGACAGGGTTCTGCTATCTTTTGCATCAGAGCACAGTTATCCTAAGTACAATGCACTTCTAAGCCAATGCTGGGGTGACAGCAGAGCCACTGCGAATTTTGATTTTTTTTTTGCCAACTGATCTCACTGAAAACACAATTTGCTGCAACTCTGACACTTCTGCATCAACATTTAGAGCCAGATTTACTAAGCTGTGGGTTTGAAAAAGTGGAGATGTTGCCCATAGCAATCAATCAAATTTTAGCTGACATTCTTTGGTATGTAATAGGAAAGTGAGAGCCAGAATCTGATTGGTTGCCATGGGCAACATCTCCACTTTTCCAAACCTGTAGCTTAGTATATCTGGCCCTTAGTGGGGATATGACTCTGATCTCCAAGTGCAGGAGAAGCCAACGTCTGAAATAAGTCCAATGTTAAACATCAAAATATGATGCAATAACTGCAAATAGTTTTGAATGTGAAATATTGCTCTTTATCAAAATTACAAAAAGAATAATTTAATTCATTTTTTTGTTTTACATAAAACTTCTAAAAATATTTATTTACATTATATTATTGGTTGCAGTTTAAAATTAGATTAAGACTATTAGCAATGATTGTGTTTTCACTTATTAAACTGTTAACTGTTATATGTTCTCTTTTGAGAATTACAATATTTCTATAGGTTAATAGTCTTTAGCTTGTTTCCAGTTATAAATATATTTTCATTGGAAGGCAACTACTTACTGTGGTTTCTCAACTTATCTATGTGCAATTCATTATTTCTGTGATTCTTTGTTTTTCTTTTTTTTTTTTTTTTAATTTAATTTTAACTGAAACATACTTGCTCAGCTCCCAGCTGAATCATATCCATATTTAGATTAAACAGTTGGAAAGCACATATACCCAGTTATTGGCATGTTACCGACCTGCATTTTCCCTCTAAGTCCCAGAGTGCATGACCTAACACAAGTTCTCTACACTCTAGGATTTTTCATTGAGTATATCTTTGCATTTAAAAATAATCACTGAGCCAGAAATGACAATCTCTAGAGATTCCATATTTTATTACATATTTGCTCTTACTCCTTTGCTCCTATACCCCACTAGTGTATGTATGTATGTGTATATATATATATATATATAATTTTTGATTGATATGCGGAAAAAGTTCTTATGGTTATATTACTTTTGTCTTTGGATTCTACTCTTGGGGCTAGATTTACTAAGCTGCGGGAAAGGTAAAGTGGAGATGTTGCCTATAGCAACCAATCAGATTTGAGCTCTAACTTTCCTATTACATACTTACAAAAAAAGTCAGCTAGAATCTGATTGGTTGCTATGGGCAACATCTCCACTTTTCCATTCTTGCAGCTTAGCAAATCTGGCCCTTGAAATCCAATGCCTAATGTGATGTAGTAACAAGAATATTCCACAAGATGTCAGGCAGCACTGGTGAAATAAAAACGAAACATAACCAAAACCACCATTATTTTTTTTGTCAAAAAGTAAAACAAAATAAGAAGGGAAAAATAATTAAAACCAAGCCTTTATAGAATCGATACTATATACTTTAACATGTAGACATGTAGTAAATCATGTGGAAAATGTCTATTATAGTTAAGTTACATAATATAATAGAGCTAAGTGTCATTATAATGTGGATATTGTTATTGATATATTTTAAAAATATGCAGCATATATTATTTCATTAAAATTTTGCATAGCGCTGGTTCAGCTCCTGGTCAGATAGCACCCTACATGAGAAATTAAGCCCCTGCCCTGGCACAATTTCCTACCTTTTCATTCAACTAGCTTTAAAAATATTGTATTAGCAAATTAAATCTTTTTACATTGATTGAAAAAAATATTTCACAAGTAACAAAGAAATATAAGGGGAAATATCACTACATAATTAAATTTAATATAAATATACTTTAGAGAGGTTGGGCAATGAATTAGGAATTTTTAATTTCTTGTAAAATTTTTATAAAATAATGGAAACGACACACATATTTTATATGTCATACTTTATTTAATCTTATTTTTTTATTTTGTTTTTGCATGCAATAGGTTAGCATATACCACTACTAGTACTTGGTTTGGTTACTCTTGGCTTTGATAACAGCTTTTACTTGGAGCAACCTCTTCACAATGGACCGTATTCACGCTTAAGAGTAAGTAAGGTGCGGACAGATCCGCACCTAACTCGCCCGCCCTTCCCCTAACCAGCCCCCCATTTTTAGGTACCTTATGGCACTTAAGAGTGCCATAGGGCTACCTTATCTTACTGTGCATAGTTTCCTTCTTAAGAAGGAAACTACGCATGGACAATGCCTCTCCCTGCCTTCCTCCCGCCCTCCCCGGCTAATCTAAATCCCTCCCCTCTCCCACTTCTAACTCTCCCGATTCGGCATTAGGCTGCCTCTAACTAAGTGCAAAAAGAAAGTACTTTGGCGCTAATGAAGATAATTATTGAGTGCTGCATATATATACTTTGTTATATATTTTTCCTTGCTTCTCTTTATAACTAAACTACTCTGTTCAGTCTTTAAAGACCACACGGAGGCAATCTACGTACCTAACTAGTATGTAGATTGTGTAAATGACCTACTATGTATGTGAAAAACCCGCCTAATGGGTGTTGGTTGACAGGTTCTTGTAAGATGTTATATCTTTTACAGTGATTTGTGTTTCAGTGATGCCGAGTGCAGAAATAATTCGAGACAGGACAACTACTTGGAGCTTAAAGAATTTGATTTACTTAAACTTGTGAATTAGGAAATTTACAGAAAACTTGATCCAAAATCACTATTCAAAAAACTTATAACTCACAATATTAAATAAGTAAACAGCTTCTCATTACATCACAATCTATACATTACATTTGAACATTTTAATTAAAACATCAATTATAAACGTTTCTCATTACAGGTTAAAAATACAACTTAACTATATTAAATAAGATTTCTAATTTTACTAGCAATCCAAATGTAAATATACCTAACAGATCCTATAACTATCTAGCTAACTCAGTTTTACAATTATAAATGTGGCAATTATACAGATACACATTCAGCTAATACATTTCTCAGAGAATTGTCACCATAAAATAATTACATAGCAATTATAGCAACATTCATATCCAGTCTTTATAAGCTCTTTAAGCCTGTTATAGTCCTTGGATGAAATTGCACAAGCACTGTGTATAAATTGATTATATTATACTTTTTTTTTAAACATTACATTTTTATTGAATTTTCCAAACATATAAAATAACGGGGTACAGAAAGAAAGAAGGGGGAAGGGGAAGCCCACATGACACATTTGTAAATATACAAACATACACTTTCCAATACTTTGTATACTTATTACAGACACAAATTAAAAAGTAATATCATAGCTACAATAATGAGTACCAGTGCAACTATCAATTCAGAAGTGGGCAGGGAAGGAAGGGGGGTGGAACAGGCCACTCAGGGGCCACCAAGGGAGGGAGTCAACCGCTAGGAGCCAGTCTAGGTATTCAGATAGCGGCCGATGATTCCGGATCAGAACCCTCAGGAGTTTCCATGAGCACTACAGAAGAGGCGGGAGATACTCGATTCTTATTATTAATATATTCCGTCCACCTATACCAGAGCATACACAGGGAGGTTGGCTTAGTGGAGTAGGGAATATCTAAAGTTTCCATCGTGTGGCAAAAAGAAACCTTTGCCCTGACTTTAGAGATTGAGGGGATAGTTTGAGATTTCCAGTAATGTCCAATTTGGGTTTTAGCTGCCAGCAAGATATGGCCAATAATATATGCACAATCTGATGTGTACTCCGAGGGGTAGAGGTGCAACAGGGCTATCTGCGGTGACAAGGAGACCTCAACGTTACAGACCTCTTTGATTAAGTTAGCTATTTCCCTTCAAAACGGCTGGATAAAAGGACACTCCCAAAAGATATGAAAAATATTCCCAATCTCCCGGCACTGGCGCCAACAAAATTTTGACTAAGCAGGCCATATTTTATGGAGACGGTCCGGCGTGAGATAGAGACGATGCAGTAGCTTAAGTTGTCTCTCTGAGTGATCAATACATTTGGACATTTTGAAGGCGTGGGTAAAAATATGCTCCCATTGCGCCGGGGAGAGTGAAATATTGCAATCCTGTTCCCACGCTAATTGGGCCTTAAATTTGATGGGGGGACAGTCTAAAATCAAGGTTTGGTACCAAAAGGATATATTATGTTTAGTTAGAGGATCAGTCAATTTAGAAAGAAAGGGTTCAGGTGGCATAGAAATCTAAATACCTCTGCGACTGACGGAGCTCCACCAATGACTGATTTGCAGGTATCTATAGTGTTCTGTGTCAGAGAGTTTAAACTTAGCTTGTATGCGGGAGAAAGGGAGAAGGCTATTTGAATACAGTAATTGATCCAGCGTAACAATGCCCTGGGTCGACCAAACGGTAAAGTTGGAGTGAGGGATCAGTTGGCCTAAGGCTGTAATAGAGAGGTTTGCAAAAGGTAGAGAAAATAATCTATTCGCCACAACGCAGTTATCCCATGTTTTTAGGCTATAGGAGACACTCGCTAGAGCGGGGGAACCTGGAGGTCTCAAAGGCCGAGGTGTCCACAGTAAGTCCGAAATTGGGTAGAAACGGTTAACACTTCGTTCCAAATCCACCCACCTCTTAACCCCTGCTGGTAGAGTCCAATCTCTTATCTGGGCTAGGGCACATGCTTGCTGGTATCCGACAAGGTTGGGCAACAACTCTCCCCCAAATTTACGAGGTAGATACAGCCGAGAGTTAGCCACTCTAGGGTGATGTCTACGCCAAACATAGGAGGTCATAATGGTACATAATTTATTAAGATGGCTGGCAGGGGGGGAGTAAGGTATAGTCCTAAAGTAGTATAATATCTTGGGTAGTATCATCATTTTGAAGGCAGATATACGCCCCAGCCAGGACACTTCGTATTGCATCCAGCCGTTAGTTAATTGGGAAATCTGGTTGGCTAAGGGAGTATAGTTACAGTCGAATATCCTAGAAGGGTGAGCGGCAATGGCTATACCTAAGTAGGAAAGCGCCTCACTCTTCCACATATATGGAAAAGATGCTCGGAGAAAATTTAAAAGTTTGGGCGGAATGTTGATGGGGAGAGCTTCCGTTTTGGAGGTATTTAACTTATAATAGGAGGCTCGGGAAAAATACTCCAGCATAGAGTGTAAGGCCGGTAAAGAAGAGACCGGATTAGACACAACAAGCATAACATCATCAGCAAAGAGGCATATCTTCTGCGCCGTGGAGCCAAACCCAAAGCCAGGGAAGAGTGGGGAGGACCGAATTGTGGCCGCCAATGGTTCCATAGCCATAGCAAAAATCCGCGGGGACAGAGGGTAACCTTGATGAGTACCGTTGCTAATTGTAAAGGAGTCAGATAAAAACCCATTGACAAACACCCGGGCATTTGGTACTGTATATAATGCCAGAATGGCGTGAAGAATTGGGCCAGAAAATCCGAATTTGTGGAGAACTTGGCTCATATACCCCCAGTGCAAGCGATCAAAAGCCTTCTCTGCGTCTAATGAGAGAAGGATCCCCTGAAGGTTCTGAGAGTGCAATAGCTCAACAACATCCACATCTTCGTGTGGCATCCGACACTTGACGATGGAGGATAAATCCCACCTGGTCTGGGTGAACTAGGCTTGGCAAAAAGGGGAAAATTCTATTAGCAAGAAGTTTTGCATAGATTTTTAGGTCTACATTTAATAACGCAATCGGCCTATAATTTTGGGGACTTGTAGGATCTTTCCCTGGCTTTGGAATAGCCACCACCTGAGCTGACAACATCTCCGCTGGAAAGTATCCTCCGTCGAAAACAGTGTTATATAATTTAGTCAAAAGAGGGGATATTTGGTCAGAGAACTCGAAAGAAAGATACCAGTATGATATATCTACCTGTTTTATCTAGAGTTTGCGAGACCAATTCAAAATGAACTCTGGAGTGTACCAATAAAGCAACTCCGTTTTTCTTGTAAGGCCCATTAGAAGTATAACACTTGGGGAATTTGTGATTAGTGAGCCTAGGGGGAGACCTGGAGTGAAAGTGCGTTTCTTGAAGCGCCACAACATCCGCTCTAAAGGATTGGAAACTTGTTAAAGCCAACCTTCTTTTCAGTGGGGAATTTAATACCTTAACATTTAGAGTAAGAAACTTAACCATAATCCCCTGGTTGTGTATTGCCTAGGAAATCGCTGGACAGGAATACATTAGAGAGTACATTAAAAGCTATCAAGGGAACCAGACTATCGGCCAGGGTCCTGTGGTGGCAGGGGGAGTACAGGGAGGAGAAAGAACAACAGGAAAGTATACGGGGAGGGAAAAAACCAAACATGCCCAGTATATCGGGCCGGAGAGGGAGCCACAAAGGACAGTGTGGCAACACAAACATTGTGGGGGGCGGGCCCACTCGGGCGTAATATACATCCCTGGGGTACCTATGATAACAAGTAAAACTCGAATAACAGAGGAAAAGGTATGAACAACATATCTTGCAAACAGTATACAGTATGGAAAAAGTGGACTCTCATAAGAACGTCTCTAGCCTATGATGGAGGGGCCATATTGGACTTGGGTAAACGGTGAACTCTATCCAACAAAAGTTCCGATACAGGAGAGTCAGGAAGAAGCTTTCACATAAAGCGGCAGATCTTGGTTAGATATAGATTCCGGAATACCACGAATTTTGAGGTTATTCCTCCGAGCTCGGTCCTCCAGGTCAGCAACTTTAACTTTAAGGTAGTTCACCTCCTTTTGTATCAAAATCAAATCAAATCTTGAGCATCCAGTAGGTCGTTATGCGAATGAACCAGCTCTCCCATTTTATTCTCCAGATGTTCAGTACGTTCACCCAGATCGGTAATGTTGGCTCTAATCTCCTGGAGTGATGTCTTGAGGTCTGCTTGAATATCTGCCCTCAGGGACAAGAGCTGTTGTTGCATGGTCTTTACTGTGAGTGGAGCCTCGGCTTCCAGATTAGGTGTCATGTCTGGGGCTGATGAGGTCTCACCAGCAGGCGCCGCCGTAAGTTTGGGAGGATGTTGTTGGGGAGAGCGCACTGGAAATTTAACAGGCGGTTGGAGGGGCAAGGGCTTTGTTCTCTTTGAAGGCATTTTTAGCAGGGTAGATAGGTATCACGCTCCAGGAGAAAGAGGTAGAGATCAGTCCCGATGTGAGCCAAGAGCAGAAATGTTGTGTGAAATATGTTGAAATCAAGTAGACATGAATAGATACTGTATCCCAGGGATGTACCAGAATAGTTTACATTATAGCATGTCCAGAGAGGGGGTAGATTAAAAAAACAGGTAAATGCTGAGGCAAAGATTGAAGCCAGGCAAAGGATTAAGTTAAACTTTCCACAGACTGAGCTGTAAATTTGTAGAGGATCATAGAAACATAGAAAGTGACGGCAGATAAGAGCCACATGGCCCATCTAGTCTTATTGAAAACTATACTGACCCTAGACCCTATTTACCCTCAATTTGGGTTACAATTTAGGATACCCTTATATTTATCCCAAGCATGTTTAAATTGGTCTACTGTATTGGCCTCAACCACCTCAGATGGGAGAATATTCCATTTATCTATTACCCTTTCAGTGAAGTAATTTTTCCGCACATTTCCTTTGAATCTACCACCCTCCAGTTTATATCCATGCCCTCGTGTTCTATTACACCTTTTCTTTTGAAAAATGGTACCCTCCTCTAGCTGGTCACAACCCTTGATGTATTTGAAAGCTGCTATCATGTCCCCCCTCTCCCTTCTCTGCTCCAAGCTATACATGTTTAGTTCCTCTAGCCTTTCTTGGTATGATTTGTTACAAAGGCCATGGACCATTTTAGTTGCTCTTCTTTGCACAGTCTCTAATGTATTTATGTCTTTCTGGAGATATGGCCTCCAGAACTGAACGCAGTATTCTAGGTGAGGGCGTACCAATGATTTATAAAGGGGCATCACTACTTCTCTCTTTCTGCTACTAATTCCTCTCCCTATGCAACCAAGCATCTGACTTGCCTTTCTCATTGCTTTGTTACATTGATTGGCTACCTTCAAGTTACTGGAAATAATGACTCCTAGATCCCTTTCCTCCTTGGTAGATTCTAATGTAATGCCATTAAGGAAATATTGAGCCTTTGGGTTTTTATGTCCTAAGTGCATGATTTTGCATTTTTTGGCATTAAACTGCAGTTGCCACACTCTTGACCATTCCTCCAGTCTACCTAGATCATCCCTCATTTTCTGTAACCCACCTGGCGTGTCTACCCGGTTACATATCTTGGTGTCATCTGCAAAAAGGCATATTTTCCCCTCAATACCACAGGCAATATCACCTATAAAAATATTAAATAGCACTGGTCCAAGTACAGAACCCTGGGGGATCAGCCCCCTTTAGTGGCGAAGAGAGCAAATTACAAGTGGAACTCTGGAAGCAGCATACATGTGAAACAGCAGATAACAATGCACATATAGGAAGGCCAGCCAACAATCTCCTTACAGCACTAATGGGGATCAAATGCTACAGTTATCCAGCCAGTCAGGAGGGGTCTGTAAAAACGTTGCACCAAGTTAGGAGCCCCAGGATCCACCAGAAAGGAGCAGTCACAAGAATCACCTTGCCCTGCACCAAAAAGGCTGCTGCTTTTATTAGCTCCTAGTTTCACAGGCCAAAAGAACTTCAGCCCAGTTAGTAAGGCCCCACTCTCCCCAGCTCACTCACTCCGTTCCAGCAGGCTTCAGTTTCCCTTCCTCTTTTCACGTGAGTGCCAGGAGTTTTGCTCTGAAAGTAAGGAGGCTGCACTCTGTGAGAAGAAGGCACTATCTAGTGCCCCAGGCAAGTCCACAATGCGTTCTCGTGATGGTCCCCGTCAGGGTAAGTAATATGGAGAGCCGCTGTATTAACGAGGGGAGGGGAGGTCCCGGACGCCAACCAGGTCAGGGAAGCGTCAAGGCCTCGGACTCCGCGGGAGCCTCTGCGGCGGTCGAGGGGCGCCAAAAAGCCCTCCAATCTGGAGGTAAGCGGCAGGTGAGTATATGGGCTCCAGCCAAGGGAAACACTGCAGGGTTAGTCCCGGGCAAGTAGGGAAAAAGAGCGGTGAAAGACGGAGCTAGCGGCACTCGCGTCTTCCCGCTCCGAGGTCCAGGCCACGCCCCCTATATTATACTTTTTAAGATTGCTAAATAGAGATCCTAAATTAACCAGTACCTATTTTACAAATCCCTTTATTCGGTTATCTCCACTACTGAATTACTGTGGTTAGCTATTTGTACATTTATCTTATTTTATTGTGTAGCCATTTTCCTGACTATTCCCATCAGCTTTCTCATCTATAGTAATACAGTCTGCTCCTTTAATCCCCACACAGCTAGTCTAACACACTGCACCTATC
Organism: Limnodynastes dumerilii; assembly: GCA_011038615.1. NCBI lineage: Eukaryota > Metazoa > Chordata > Amphibia > Anura > Limnodynastidae > Limnodynastes > Limnodynastes dumerilii. Next base: position 51,159 of record WWET01007366.1, read on the forward strand.
TCAGGCCATTGCAGCTCACAGCACACCCCAGAATACCTCAGCGCTGTCTCAAGTACATGCAGGTAAGTCTCTCTACAGCTGTCACCTTCTGTGTCTCTGTTAATATTTGTAGCTTTTCTATCTCAGTCTTTCTTTCTCTCTTCTGAACACTTGCTTTACCATTCTTTTCTCTCTGTCTCTCTCCGGCTCCTTCTCTCACCAGCTGTCACTCTCTACGGCTCCCCGATCTCTCTGTCTCTCTCCGTCTCTCTCTCTCTCTCTCACCAGCTGTCACTATCTGCGGCTCCCCGATCTCTCTATCTCTCTCCGTCTTTCTCTCTCTCACTTGCCGCCACTCTCCGTCACAGCCGCTGCAGCCTTCGGACCAGACCGTTATCCAGCTGTCTCCAGCACCTCTCCAGTACCCTCCGGACCTTCACCTCAGGTAAGACAAGGATTTCTCTATCCTTGGTGCTGTCCTCCTCTCATCACTGTCACTCTTAACTATCCAGAGTCTCTGATTTCACTTTTTCCTTCACCACCTCACTTTTCCAGCACTAAAACTTTCCTTCTCTCTCTCCCCTCTCAGCTCACAACTAACTGATTTTTTTACTTAACCGTTATTTTTAACTCCCCTAGCCTCACGCCAGACCTGGAATCATCCAGAAGCCGCATGCCTTCTCTGGTCACCAGCCCCTAACAGCTGATTGTTGCTAGGCAACGATATACACCTGGCTGAGCAAGAATCCCTCCAGGAGCAACCCGTTCTAGGTACTATTTTTTCTTAAACACACACACATTTTAGGGTCACTTTACCCAAAGCTTCATAGGTGTGAATACGGTCCAATGTATTTTTTAGCTATTGCTGAATTATGATGTCAATCATGCACAATATCCTGTGTCCCATGCGCTGAATAGAATAGATACCAATAAGAGGAGTGTCCAGTCTCTATCTGCAAAGTCACAGAATCATGTGTAAATGTCCACATATAGAGAATCTTAAAAGATATTCACTCACAATAATCTTATAAGTCCCGCCATGAATAAAGTCTATGAGCCAAAAATTATATGAGCATGAGAACTTTCATAGATGCTTACTCATATAGGGCCTGATTCAGAGATACGATTTTATCGGCACTTAGGTGCGTATATTTGCGATCTTAAAAAATTTGCATCAATGCGCATGCGTAGTAATAGTGCTACGCAGTCTACGTTGCAGTTAGGATCTTAAGTTCACTAAGAGCGCACCTGTGAATAGATCGCAAGCACCTACGATCCTAAGAGATGCGTATATCTACGATCCTTTGGTTTTGCATAGAAATGGGCGGTGTAAGACATC
>WWET01007367.1:10542-30080 GCA_011038615.1 Limnodynastes dumerilii
GACGGTGGCTGGTGGCTTATCCCATATTTGATCAAATATGTGTAACGAACATTTCTGTGTTTTATTTTACAGATAGAACAGTAGAGTTTGTTACTGGTTTATGGCAGTGTGCTGGGGCAATTTTTCCCTTTGTTTCTGTGGCTAGCAGATTAACCCCTGCCTTTCACGCACCTGTTTAACATATACCTATAAATTGATTGAGCAACTTCCATTCTGTTTTTATTCTGTTTTTATATATTCACAGTGCCTGATACTGACACTGTGTATACAAAAAGGTTTGTGCAACTACAATGACATAATTTACAATACTCATAGGGCCTGATCCAGACCTACGATGTAGTGCTGAGTGTACTAACGCTCAGCATTACATCGTGGGACTCCCCCTGACAATCCCCCTGCCCTATCGTATTCACACTCCCTTACGCCGGCTGAAGGCTACCCTAACTTCAGCCGCGTAAGAGAGAGTGTAAATACGCTGGGCCAGCGGTGTTAGTACAATAACGCCGCCCTCCCAGCCTCATTACCCTCCCACGCCTCCCTGCACTAACCTCAGTGTAGTAACGCTGGGGGGCGCCCCCTGCAGCATTACTACGCTGGTGCTACGGACGCCTGATCTAAGATCAGGCGTTGCTGTAGTTACATCGGGCAACATCTGCCTGGCACATGCGTAGATCTGCGGGCGTAGCTCTGGATCATCCTCACTGCATGATGCTGCCACCACCATGCTTCACTGTAGGGATGGTATTGGCCTGGTGATGAGCGGTGCCTGGTTTCCTCTAAACATAATGCCTAGTATTCACTCCAAGAGTTCAATCTTTGTCTCATCAGACCAGAGAATTTGTGCTTTTTACTAAGGAGTGGCTTCCGTCCGGCCACTCTACCATACAGGCCTGATTGGTGCATTGCTGCAGAGATGGTTGTCCTTCTGGAAGGTTCTCCTCTCTTTACACAGGAATGCTGTAGAGTGACCATCAGGTTCTTGTCACCTCCCTGACTAGGGCCCTTCTCCCCCGATCGCTCAGTTCAGACAGCCCGCCAGCTCTAGAAAGAGTCCTGTTGTTCCGAACTTCTTCCAGATTATGGAGGCCACTGTGCTCATTGGGACCTTCAAAGCAGCAGATATTTTTCTGTACCCTTCTCCAAATTTGTGTCTCGAGATAATCCTGTCTCTGAAGTCTACAAACAATTCCTTTTACTTCATGTTTGGTTTGTGCTCTGACATGCACTGTCAAGTGTGGGACCTTATATAGACAGATTTGTGCCTTTCCAATCAACAGAATTTACCACAGGTGGATTCCATTTAAGCTGTAGGAACATCTCAAGGATGATCAGTGAAAACAGGATGCAACTGAGCTTAATTTTGAGCTCCATGACAAAGGCTGTGAATACTTATGTACATGTGATTTTTTAGTTTTTGATTTTTAATAAATTTGCAAAAATCTCCCAGATTGTCATTATGGGGTATTGTGTATAGAATTTTAAGGGAAAAATGAATTTATTCCATTTTGGTACAAGGCTGTAACATAACAAAATGTGGAAAAAGCGAAGCATTGTGAATTCTTTCCGGGTGCAATGTATTTAGTCTTTCATTTACAGTATTGTTATAATGATTGTTAAAATTGTAAAGTACTACATAATCTATTGGCGCTATATATAAACTAGTTAATAAATAAATAAATATATATATTTTGTCTGAACAGTCTGACCAGTTCCATGGTTTCAGATAAGGCAATTTATAGACCCTTTACCTTCCTTCATTATATATCCATTTAGCCTAGATTCTCAATTGCAAGAGTAAATAATGCTGAAAATAGATACAGAATCCCTTGCCTTGTGTAAGAAGAGGGGCATTACTCACTAATACACATCTATTTGCTCTTATCCTTGCCATTTTAGTGATCTGAAATGCATATAGCTTCCTGTATAATCCTCTCATTTTTCTATTTACTCATATTAGTAGGCAGGAGTTAAATTTTGTTACTGCTGAAAACTCACTGTCTTTGCTTTATTCCTGAGATATTTATCATCCGTATACTTTTTTTTGGTATTTGTATAGTCTTAAAAAGAACAAACTAAACACTTTTCATATACAAACATTAAATTATGTTTTTGCATATAAATTTAGTTTGTGCTTTGCTAGTTTTGTCATCATTTAATGTAAGAAACAAAATGTGGATAGAAAAATGTCATCATTTATGAACCAGTTTATAGATTTACTTTGTTCTCTTTTTGTTCGCTTGGGGATACATTGCTGCTAATCTATATTTTAAAATATAAATTAAAACTTGTACTTTTTTAGTAACTGTTAGCACTCAGGGGGCCAGATTTACTAAGCAGCAGGTTTGGAAAAGTGGAGATCAGATTCTAGCTCTAAATTTCCTATTACATACTAGAGAATGTAAGCTAGAATCTGATTGGTTACTATGGACCACATTTCCACTTTTCCAAACCCACATAGTAAATCTGTCCCAAAGTATCTTCACAAATGACATAACATTTGACATGATACTAAGCTGGGAGAGCGGATTCTGACTCTTTAGTATAACTGTTTAAAATTCCCATTTAATTGCTTTTGCAATGATTCATACTAAAAACTGCAAACACCATATGCATTAATATTATTATAGTGCATGAACTTAGTTACACCTGGACTAAACCATGTTGATTTCAGGGGGAGTCAAGTTAATTGTATTCTTTGCATGCAGGGATATATCTTTGAATTGCTTACTGCACACAGATACTGACCAGCTTTACTACAACACAGTTATTTAGACTTGAGATAGGAAACATCACCTCTCAACTCTAATACTGTTTGCAGCAGATGAAATGTGACTCCCCTGAAATCAACATGGTTTAGCCCAGGTGTAACTAAGCTCATGCACTTAACAAGGTCTGGATCCAGCCCTTGGTCTCTGCATCTAATAGTAAACCTATCTCCTTCCTTTATGCCTCTATTGTGTACTTGCTAACGAAGGACGACCTTGGGAATTTGAGGGGGCAGTGGGAAGATAATTTGGGAGTGTTTCAGGATGAGGAATGGTTTCAAGTGTTGGCGTGTGGCAAGACAGCTACATCCTCTCTTCGATACCAACAGATTGAGCTTATTTGACTCCTGCAAAATTACATCAAATTGGGTTAAGAGGAAACTCCTGTTGTTTGAGGTGTAAGGCGCAGGCCGCTGACTTCTGGCATTTGGTGTGGTCCTGCCCAGGTGTTCAGAAGTTTTATTCTGAGGTTTGGAGTTCGGTCTGTTCTATGCTGCTGATGCTGCCACCTTTGAACCCTAGAATATTCCTCTTTCGGATTAATTTAGCTGAGGATTACTCCTCAGCGGTGCATAGATTTGTCAGTATTCTCTTCTCCCTTGCTCTAGCACTAGTTGCCCGCAAGTGGATGGCCCCTGAATGTTCGACCCTTCATAACTGGATTGGTTTAGTCAACTTGACTCTTAACCATGAAAAATTTGTCCATACCAAGCGTAACACCTTGGACCGTTTCTATCAGATTTGGTCGCCATGGCTAACCTCGACTCTTCCCTCTAATGAGTGATGATAGTATGCCCTGAGGTTGCCTTGTAAGGGTTTAATGGAGGGTTGTTTGATATGTGGTGGGTTTTGGGTGCCTCCTGGCATAACATGGTGCTGTGTGCTTATTATAGGTCCTCATATCTGGTGTGGCTATGGGATTGCTGTGCGCTATTGTTACTTAGACGTGTCCATTAGAGATACCTATTTGTAATCTGAAATATTGGTAATCTTTGCTATGTAACTTTTTTTTCAGAATGTTCTGAGTGTAGGTAGGTTTGTTCCGATATGCCTATTCTGCGCTATCCTTGCATTAATTTCCCTTTATGGTCTGTCGGTTATGTATTTGTATTCTTGTATATTTTTGCCATTCAGATCTATTGTCATAGTGTAAGGAATGTTTTCATATTCTGTATACCTGATGTACTTGTTGTAATGGCTCCCCCTTCGGGGATTTGCGGGTGGGACCGTTGTGGGTGGTGAGTGGTTGGGGTTACCAGGTTTGTTTTATTGTACTGTATGTTTTGTTTATTTCTTTTTGAAAATTGATAAATAAACACAATTTAAAAAAAAAATCCTAATAATATTACTTAATACAAGCTTCAATGTTGTATATTCCATATTGTAGGATTCTATAATTCAAAAAATGTAAACAAAAAGTAAGTAACATGATTCATTTCTTCCAAGCTCAGTTATCAAGGGAAATCACCAGGAAGCTTCCATGGTCCAACCTCAGATATGGACAGCAGCTGCTTACCATTTTCCAGGACAATTGTGGATTACATCTGACAAAACCAATTAAGGAACTGCTTAACACACTATCCAGGGCCTGATCAGTCAAATAGGCTGATGCAGATGCAGCTCTGCACACTAGGTAGCTTTCACCTTAGCATAGGAAACATGCTTACATTTCCTAACGATGAATACATAACACTGAAGAACAGCTTCCGTCACTGTTGAAATTGTGGAAAGTGAAGCTGCTGCTCACGTTGCAGTTAAAGTGTCTTTTGGCACCAAAGCTCCTCGATTTTTTTTCCTCACGTTCATGCTATAAAAACCTGATCCAAAAGTTTCTCAGTCTGAATGGGGAGCCATGCATCTGATTTTTGAAACGTAACACTTTGCTGAAGAATGATGCCCTTGAATTGATCTGCCTAAATGTTACACACTCCGTGAAAGGTACAATTTCCACCTGGTGCACCTGCAAATTCAGGCCACTGTCAACAAAGGGCCACAGGCATGATCCTACTGTACAATACCTTATAAATATTGCAGACAAACACTAATATTTGTACACATACTATTCTGTGTGCATGATCTGCAGGGGTGTGGGTCCCCGCTAAGAATGGCCCTATTTCGAACACGGTGCTCCGAAAGGCAGCCTCACCTTAACCCTCCCTTCCTAAAAGCCTAACCCTAACCCCTCCTTCCTAACACTTAAAGTCCCCAGTAAGGTTACTCACCTCTCCGGAGCGGTCAGCGGCGGGTCATGCGAAAATGAATGGGCGAGTATGCCAAACGGCACACTCACCCATTTATAAAAAAAAATAAAAATACTAAAAAGTCTCCCTATTCGAAAAAAAAACAGCTGAAAAGTAACTTTTGGTTGTCTTGATTTCTCAAAGCAGCCCATCGTAGCGGAAACTGCAACCAATCTGGTAGAAATCCTAAAAAAATGTAATTGATATACATTTTATTATAGAAGTTGAATCTTCTTAGTGATGCAGATTATTATGCTTCACTGAAGCAAAAGTGGCAATGGATTCTCAGCACCAAGACATATTGAGGTTGATAGTACAGTAGTATAATATTACGGGATACTCTCCTGTAATATATATTGGATTATACATACTTATTACATTCTAAATAAAACAGCACTGCACTATTATAGATTGAACTGTCAAAGAAGAAGAAAAAATAAGTGTTTTAAACGTCCAAATTAAAAGGTGTGATTTCCAAACAACAGGGGTTCTTTTGTTTATCTAGAACAGCCGTGTGCGTCATACGCCATACTCAACACTGATTTGAAAATGAACCACACCTGATCAGAGGCACATAGTCTAACTTCAAGTAAAAAATTCACCAGAGCCACTGTTGGGGGATGAACTTCTGGACAGATGTGCAAACACTGAGATGGTAAGAGGGATCCAAGGAGTACAAGACTAGTGCAAACAGGAAGCTCTAGATACAGAGGCAGACAGTAGTAACCAGAGACACATGAGAAGTTCAGAAACAATGGAACCAAAGGACAGGATACAAAGTGGATACAAGGGGCCTGATCCAGCGCTACGAAAATTCGCACGGCGGGCAAATGCGTACGTTCGACCGTGCGAAAAAAACATGCACGCCCCTAACACTCCCATAGTAAAGTACCTGCTTACGGCGGCTATAACCCACACCTGGTACTACCGACAGCCGTACGAATTTTCGCACATAATACGCTCAGCGTACGGGCTTAGCACGCCCATACTGTACAATTTAAATGGCTATCCCCGCCTCCCTGTTGTAAAACGAGCGCCCAGCCGACCGTCGTACTGAACGCACGCCCCTCGAGCGAAAAATTCGCACACCATACGAACGCTATACGCTCATGTCGTCCAGCCGACAGGAAGCTGTCATACTGGGCATGCGCGGTGTGAATTTTCGTACGAAAATACGCAAAAAACGGTCGTACGCTCGCACGAAATTGGGCAATTTCGTAGCTCTGGATCAGGCCCAAGGACAGGAACCAGAACACATACGCAAGCTTGAGGACAAAAGTCAGCAGGTAAATGAAACCTGTTGCTCTGACTCTTCGGGAACGTAGAAGGGGGATTAAAAGAGGTTTGATACTTACCAGTTAATCTCTTTCTCTTAGTCCATTTGGGAGACACTGCACAGTGGGGTTGATGGGGCCTGATCATGAGTAGGCACTAAACAGTTAAAAGCTTTTGACTGTGCTGGCTCCTCCTCCCTACATCCCTGTTGAAGCCAGTAATTTTTTTTTAAAACCATAAAGGAACACCCGCCATTCCCTCCATATACAGTGCATTTGGAAAGTATTCACATTAGCTTTTTCCACATTTTGTTATGTTACAGCCTTATTCCAAAATGGAATAAATTTATTTTGTCCCTCAAAATTCTACACACAATACCCCATAATGACAATGTTCAAAAAAAGTTTTGGGGAGATTTTTGCAAATTTATTAAAAATCAAAAACTAAGAAATCACATGTACATAAGTATTCACAGCCTTTGCCATAAAGCTCAAAATTGAGCTCAGGTGCATCCTGTTTCCACTGATCATCCTTAAGATGTTAACACACCTTAAATGGAGTCTACCTGTGGTAAATTCTGTTGATTGGACATGATTTGGAAAGGCACACACCTGTCTATATAAGGTCTCACACTTAACAGTGCATGTCAGAGCACAAACCAATCATGAAGTCAAAGGAAATGTCTGTAGACCCCCGAGACAGGATTGTCTTGAGGCACATCTGGGGAAGAGTACAAAAAAATATTTGCTGCTTTGAAGGTCCCAAATGAGCACAGTGGCCTCCATCATCTGTAAATGGAAGAAGTTTGGAACCACCAGGACTCTTCCTAGAGCTAAAAACAGAATGGAAGTTGCTCAATCAATTTATAGGTAAATGTTAAACAGGTGAGTGAAAAGCAGGGGTTAATCTGCTTGCCACAGAAACAAAGGGAAAAATAGCCCCAGCACACTGCCATAAACCAATAACAAACTCTACTGTTCTATCTGTAAAATAAAACACAGAAATGTTTGTTGCACATATTTGTACAAATATGGGATAAGCCACCAGCCACCGTCAAGGCCTTTCTGTATATGGTGATCCCCACCATCAGGGGCTCTGGCGAAAACTCAGACAGACATCAGGCTCTACAAACCGGTGAGTCACCCGCTCTTTACTTTCCTTACCTTTTGGTCACCCCGGTCCCCCGTCGGGGTAAACCCGGGGTACCATAACAATATGTCTACGAATTTCTTAAATATGGCTAAGGTCTAAAAAGACGCACCTAAGAAGCTGCAGTTTCTTAGGTGTGAATCAGGGCCACAATAAAAATAGAACTAAAATAAAGGCAAATTCTAATATGGACCAGGCTTTGATGTCAGATTTTTCTAATTATTTTTAAACCTAGACACACTTACAACATGCAGAAGAAAGACTGGAGAAGTGAATTTTGTGACTTTTGAACTCTGCAGATGAAAGTTATTACAGCATAATTACAGCCATAGACATTTTTTTAAGACTTCACCAGTCCTATTGATCGTGTGTAGACACATCCTTATTATTACTAGTAGAGGTGAGTGCCGACCCCCGTGTTTTGGTTTTGGATCTGTATTTAATTTCATGTTTTGTTTTTTTGTTTTTAAAAATGAAATGTTTTGGTTTTGGATCTATATTTTATTTAAAATTGCTAAAAAATGCTTAATTTAAGTATTTTTTTTATGTATTTTTGCTCCTAAAGCATTATTAATATGAATAACATTTATTTCCAGTCATTGCTAGTCAAGATGGACCACCTCACAGCTCACAAGATTGAGGTAGGTTGGTACTGCTCTTATCTGATTGGTTATTTTGAATATGACTGTTTCAGTAAATGTATGCTTTTATTTTTGCATTTAACGTATGTTTGTAATGTTGCATTTGAGTAGATGAATGACTGCTACTTTCGCAACTGTTGGGCGAAACGTTTGCCATTCATTTTTCTTATTCTTCATTTTAAAATAGTTGAATAGAATTCATTTTTGAGCACATTCAAATTTTTCTCACTTAATTTACCCAATTATAGAGGCACCAATATTGTTGTTTATCTATTTTTACAATAACTTAAATTTGGAACATTAATTCCTGTCTAATAATTCCTGAAAGTAAAATAAAATAAAAATTCTTATTATAAGTATATGTGATATCGAATTCAGTACAATTTGCTTGTCAGCACTGATTTTATTTTGGCCTTAAACTATAGTTTTAAATGAACTTTGTTTGCTTTTAACAGTATTAAAATGTGAAATTTTGTCTTTTAGGTTCACAAACGTAGGACTATATAAAGAAAGATCTAGGTAAATAATGACACATAACTTTCATATGTGAACTGACAAACAGGGTATTTCTAATCCATAAGACACCAAAGTATATTACCTCTGCGCTCATTCTCTTTGTATATTTTGCAAGTTAATACAAGCTTCTTCTTCTGTTCAACATGGTTTTAGCAATTTGCTCTTTATCTTTGCAGTTACTTTTTTGCTGGGCAGAATGTATGTGCGTGTGTTAAATTATGAGTTCACGTTGCACAAGCAATCAGAGTTCAATGACAAGATATTATGAACTTACACCAGGTCCAGGAATGTGCAAGTGTCTTTGGAGTGTCGTACTTGTGTTTACTTCAACTCAGCAACAATGCTTGAAAGTGCACTGCCAAAATGCATGTTGGAACCTCCTTTTGACACATAGACAATTGACTTAAAGCAGGCTTATGGCAGCATAAGTCACACTTGTTACAAACGAGAGAGGGGAGTGAAAGGTGGCATGTACTCCCCTCTCCCCTCTCTCTGTCAGATGAACAGACTCCGCATGTACGGAAAGCATGCAGGGGTCTGGATCTGGCCCCCTATGTGGAGAGCAATTAATGACACTAGCAATAAGGTGCAGACAGTGTGAGTCTAACTTTGAAACCTATGGATTCTCCATACTAAATGGATTGAGGACCTGCAATTCTCCCCACTATAGCTAGTATAGCAAGTACTTTTTCTTTCCTTTCCTTCTCTGCTCTACTTAACTTATGTACAGACAGCTACATGCATTTGTTACACTAATAATACTACCTAAATACTGTGTTTGGATATTGTAAAAACTCCTTATCTGGCATGAACTGCATTCAGCAATAAAATCATCCATCATTAACATATATCATTACAAAATATCACAGATACAGAAGGTCTTCATAATGGGCCTGATTCAGACTTAAGAAGGAGCTTTAACATAAGAGAGGAAAGTTACTCTTAGGCTAAACCATGTTGATTGCAGGGGAGATCTATTTCATCTGTTGCAAACAGTATTAGCAGTGGCGCACCAAGGGGGTGTTTCTGGTTGCCCAGAAATCCCCCACACTGAAAATGTAAAAAACAAAAATAAATAAAATGTCTAAAAAAAGCAAAAATTTGAAAAGGGGTGTGCCTCTGTGGGTATCACAAAAGGGGCGTGACTGTGGGGCAGACTGACAGAGGATGATGGTCCTGGCCTGTGCTGCAATAGGGAAGCATGTGGGGGATGGTGAATGGGCCACAACAAATTCAACAGTGCTTATGCATTGACACAAGCTCTGGTCCATTGTGTAATGTGCCTTACTATTGCTATTAAATCTGTACCTTCAAATTAAAACTACTATTTTATTGTGTGAAAGAAGTTACACCTAATAAAAATATCAAAACAGGATTTGTTACAGGCAATAACCAATGTAATTCCTTAAGGTAAAATATAAATATTTATATATTATAAACTCCCTGCTTTAAGAGAACCTTAATGTCTCAGATGTCTCGGCAGCCAGATAGTACGACCATATTATCAGTATTGTCATTTTACATATGTTTTATTTTTAACAGTGCATCATATTAAGTACCTCTTTACAATTTTAAACAATCCTTCACATCAACCTCTGCCATATTACAGTCTAATTTCCTGACATACACTCACAGACTAGGGGTAATTTTTGCCCCGTGTGGCATGACAGTGGGGGCAGGTTGCTAGCAGTTCTTGGGCAGGACAGGGGCGGAGCTTATTTGTCCCATTTTCGGGCTCCAGAATGTTGGGAGGTATGCTAACTTACCCCAAATATATTACACACATTGGAAACCCCCTTTTCAGAAACCTGCGTTTGCCACTGATTAGGTTTGAGAGGTGGTAAAGCTGGTCAGTATGGCCCAGATCCAGAACAACATCCGGGAGCATATTTACGCCTGTGTAGTAGCGTAACCGCCTGTTGCAGGCATGTTCGCATGCGCAAGTATTTAAGTGCTAGAAATAAATACACTCGATCCACGGTTATGTACCTGACCACTAACGCTAACGTAAACAAATGGGCAAAACCCATGTATTTGAAAGGCGTGCCATGGAATGCATATGAATTTAGTGGGCGTGAAAACGTAATTACACGGAATCCACAGTTACTCGCCCACCACGTAAGTAGTATGTACGCTAGTAAGATTTAAGCCAGGGATCTCTGGGCATAACAGAGAAGGCAGCTAGGGTTGCAAGCCTTGGCGTACCTACGTTCCTGAGCTTAAGTTTCTTAGGTGTGTCCCGCTTAGAAGCACCTGTTGTCTTGTTCCTATGAATCTACATTGGTGTTTTTTTTTTTTTTTTTCTTTAATGTATTTAATGGCATAGAAGCTAATAAATGTTATATATGTGGTTTGGCAGTCGCTAATCTTTATCACTCAGGCAACCATCTGTACATTTTTTTTTTTTCTTTTCAACGTTTTTGTTTTGTTACTATTTCTAAATGTATTCATCTTAATGTGCTGGACAACATTGTATTATCCAGAAGATTTACTACTGTTTACTGCATATTATTTTATTAAAATGTTTACAGTCTAATGAAATATTTACTACTTATGATATGCTATAGTTTTGTTTCTTTAATAATACTAATGCATTTTCAGCATTAACAGTAAATGCACATTATCTAAGAAGAAAGAAAAGACAATATACCACTTTAAATGCGCTAGATGGCCTCCTGCAGCAGTCCCTAAACTCTAAAAAGGGTCCAACCTTTTCAAATACCATAAAACATAAAAAAAACAACTAGGGACAGGGAAAGCCCTGGAGAATGGAAAACAGCAATAAATAAATAAATAAATAAATAAAGGATATATGAACCCAGAAAATAAAAATGGGCAATGAGAATAAATATGTGTAACTATAATAAAATAGCAGCAATGAATAAAGCAATATAAATTGATCAAAAATAAATATGTACACAAATGAATATAGGAATGATAAATAGTGCTCACAAATAAATTCCTAAACACAAGAAGAGCGGCATATGGGCAGAAGGTCCTTATACAAATGGAAGTGATTCGAAACAGTCCGGGAAATTCATAAACAGCTTCAGATATATTTCAGAAGAACGATTGTAGGTTCCCAAAGAGATCCGTTCTCACGTATCCGTAGGGAATATATGCCCCAGAAGATGGGAAAAGGTAACAATCAGGGGGAATCGGCAGCGCATCCAGCCGGGACGTCTCACACAGCCAGGGTATGCGCTCAGGTGCCGCTGACAGTCTCAGGATGCTGGGGGAGAAGTGAACGGTCAAGTCCTCTGTTCATCTGGATCCGCTTAACATGTTTCGGGTAAAAGCCCTTTTTCAAAAGACTGTCCCTGTCTGACTGTTACCTTTTCCATCTACTGGGGTAGGATTGATTCTGTCTAGACCTCCTGATCTATTTATTTTATTCAGATTTTTATGTTTTATTATTAAAGATATTGTTTAAGTTGATATAATAGTGATTTATTGGACAGTCGTTTATCTCACCTTTTATAGTGTGTTATTATCTTATACATTCTTTCTTCATTTATTGATATATATTCCCTACGGATATGTGAGAATGGATCTCTTTGTGAACCTACAATCGTTCTTCGGAAATATATCTGAAGCTGTTTATGAATTTCCTGGACTGTTTCAAATCACTTCCATTTGTATAAGGACCTTCTGCCCATATGCCACTCTTTTTATGTGTTTAGGAATTTATTTGTGAGCACTATTTATCATTCCTACATTCGTTTGTGTACATATTTATTTTTGTAGATTTCTTACCCATGTAAATGTAATTTTATTTTTAATAGATTATTTTTTGGGGGAATTTCAAACTTTAGATGATGAATAACCCCAAAGCCGTTGTGATTCAATTTCATTAACACCATATTGGTCCCTTTTTTGCTTTAAGTTATTTTAAAGCATACATTCCTATTTCTAGGATACTGTCCGAAATTATGGTCTATTAATCCAACAAACACCCCCTGCACAAACAAACATATTTTTAAAAATAGAAACATAACACGTTTTTAATTAACAAACGCTTTTATTGTTATAACACAAATGCTGTTAAACAAACAAAACAAAATGTTATGCATCAAATACAGAATTGGTATAATAAAATAAAAAGCACAATAAATGAATAATTCATTTTTTTCAGTGTTTGTTGTGTTATTTTTCTCTTTGATGTTTTTTTTCCACCTTTAGTTTGCTCAGGGGCCTTGCCTTTTGATCACGTTTTGGGAGGTACAACTTGTCAAACCCAGTTTTTTGGATGGTGGAGCTGCCCTCTTTATCGGTACTGGCCTTTGAATGCCAGGCGTAGATGGCATTTCCTCTACATTTACCTCTGTACCTTGCTATCCTCTTTGAAATTTTATATAGAGGATTGCTTCCTCTGCAAATTTGGTGAAGATTTCCTTCAGCCCATGAAACTCTCCAGTAAGGACACGAATACCAGTTGACAGTGCCTGCACAACACTGCTCATTCCTCCAAGCAATTCAATGTTGACAACCATAATTGCATGCATAGGTTCCATGTGAGACTTTATGGCATGGATGGTACTTTGTGGCTGAGTTGGTTGTGAAGGAGGCTATCACAGATAAAGATGCTGGCCTCTTCAGCCATAATACAGGATGCTGATCTGCTGGTTGGTGAATATGTTTACGCACATCTGATCCACAGTTACGTAGTCACGTTTACATTGGTGTAAATTAATTTGTATTTATGAACGTGCGATCCTCATTTAGAACCCACCTCAAGACACTAGCATATGTATCTGTGTTGTTACATACGTTTTGGAACATAGTTAGTACGTACGTGTTAGGGGTGTGGTTTGGTCACTTTCGGATCTAACTCAGGATCTAGCGCTCGTTTTTTGCATACTTACTTACGTGTGTAAATATTTACTTACGTGTGGGAACGTACCTAACTCTGATCTACCCCTATATATGTACAATAAACAATTCAAAGATATATCCCTGCATGCAAAGAATACAATTAACTTGACACCCCCTGAAATCATCATGGTTTTGCCCAGGTGTAATTTTCCTCTCTTACTTTCAAGCTCCTTTTAAAGTCTGAATCAGGCCCAATATTACTAATATTGGGGTAAATCCAGAACTACGGGCTAGTTACATTAGATCGCGTAGCGTATTTACGCTATCGTATTTTCTATGCACTCCCCTAGGCACTCCACTCGCTCGTACGTACTTTGTCTGTTTTACGCTTCCCAAACCCTACCTTAACTTTTCAAAGCATAATTACTGACGTACGTAATGCATTCACGTAGGTAACGGCCTAACCCGGCCCATACTGTACAATTTAAATGCCTCCCTCCACCTGCGTAGCATAACTACGGGTGTCGTTTGGACACCCCCGCCCCTTCGTTCGTAGTTACTCTGATGATACGTACGTTCAGCGCTATGTGGCAAAACATCTGCCACGCGCATGCGCAGCAAATACAAATTGCCGATTTTACGTCAGCGGCTAGTGTAAAAACGCTAGTGTACATAGCTTAGGATCTGGCCCATTGTTGTTACACACTGTCAGTCAGTCTGTGGTGGTATGTAAACCTTCTGTTTTTTATGTGTATAACCATCCTCCAGTCAGCCTCGAAGTGTGTCCTAACCTGTCAGCTCATTGGGGGTTGGACCTTTAAATAGTCAGCATGTGTCCCATGTTGCTGGTTATAACGTTAGTTTACAGCATTTCACTTGCTCATATCTCTGTGTGTTTCCCTGGCACATTAGTAGCCCTTGTCAGTTTCTATCTGTCCCTGGGTCATCCCTATTGTGCTCTTCCCACTTACCTTGCCTACTGCAGTCCTTCGTTCTGGTGCCTAGCTTCCATTGTCTGTCCTCCTTTGTAGGTTGTGTCCTCCACTTTGTGTGTAGTAGGTGCAGCTTGTTGCATTTGGTCACTGCTCTGGGTTCACTTTCTCTCTGTCTGCTCTCTTGTAAAGAGCTCTGTGTATTTTCCATCTCACACTGTTTCTGAGTATTGTCATCTTACTTACTCAGTTGTTTTAGCTTCAAGTAGAGTCCATTTCATCTCTCTCTCTCATTATCTTTGCGAGTATTTTCCATCTGACTATCTCTGACTGTCTCCTTGCCTCTACCTCCTGCTCTCTTCTGCCCCCTGGCTCCTGCCTCTGTTATTACATTTGCTTTATGACTATTCAGCCCTGCATTCAGAATCATTTGATTTTGCTATACTTTGTGCAAGTGTGTATGCTGGTGTCATTGTATGATGAAGGCTCACTTTGACAGGTTACCACTGGAGTTATTATTGGGGGCCAGAATCTGCTACTGGCCAGCAGTCAAGTCCGTCTCCACCATCAGAGGCTCCAGGATATACCAGACCAGTAGTTAGACTCCCTGGTGTGCCACCCTCATAGCAATTGTTGCAGTTATTTCTTTTATAATAATTTCTTTTGTGTCACTCATTTATTATATTAAACTGTTATTATATATTGTTAAGAGCTCCTTTTTGTCTGTTTAATTCTACATCAGGCCCACTATGTGTAACTCATACTTACAAAACAATTTTATTAGTCTTAGAAAAGTCATAGTTAATGCTTAGAAATAATGGGCCTGATCCAGACCTACGCTCGGGTGCGTTTTTACGATGGTCGTAAGCGTAAAAACGGCCAGTTGTACTTACTGCGCATGCATGGGGCAGATGTTACGCTTATGTTACGCTATGAAATTCTGAGCGTATGGGCCTTGATTGTAACACCTTCATAAATACGGTCGAGGAGGCGTGCCTGTTATACGAAATTCGTAAGTACGCACCGAGGGCGGGGGAGGCATTTAAATCATACAGTATGGGCGTGCCAAGTGTCGTAACTACGCATTGAGCTTACGGACGCCTGCTGTTATGACCAGAATAGTTAGGGTAGGGTTTGCTGGGTGTAACAAGGCAAAACTAAGTACGACCAAGGGGAGTGCCAAGGGGAGTGCATCGTAGGTACGCTGGCGTAAATACGCTACGCACATGACCGTTTCATGATAGTAGGTCTGGATCAATCCCAATGATTATCAGGTATTCACTCTAAGGATTTCTGTCCTACTCAAGTTATTTAAACTAGTTATTTATAGTTTATCATTTGTTGTAATTTTATATTGTTATTTAGGCCTCTTTTGTTCTAATTTTATTACATTACCTAATAACTACATTTTTGCTGAATTTCAGATTTAGATAAAAAGCTAAACTAATCCCTATTGTTAAAATGCACAGAAAGACTAAAACAAACAACGTATTGTAAAAGTACATTAATCCTGACAAATCTGGTTATAGTTATAATAAGCAGAGTTAATAAACAGCAGTATTTGTGCCCATCATGATTAAAAAAAAACATGCATTACACTGTAGTATAGCATAATATATTATATATATATAACCAACCATGACATTCTAGGCCTGATCCAGATTTAAAAAAGATAGAAAGATAGCCCAGCTATATCCCACATGAAAAGGGAATCTGGATCTAGTCCTCTATCTTTAAAATAAAAGTCAGAGAGATTTGTTTCATACATTTTGGTGGTCCTAACTTTAAGAGTGTCAGAGTCCCAACTTTGGGTCATATATCATGTATTTGTAAATTGAGAGCTTACCCAACTGTAGAGGTCCCAAATTCTCCAAAACAGCTACTCTGAAACAGCACCCCCTGTCAGCTGCTATCCCAGACATGCTTTAAAAAAAACACACACAAAATGGGGGTTGCTCAAATCAATTTATAGCTTAATATAGAGCAGGTGCTCGCAAGGTATGGGGAATTTACACAGATACAGCAAAAGGCACCCAGAATAAATATATATAATCATAATCAAATTTATAAGTGATCAGTGATCAAATACCTCATAGGCTTCATTCAAATATTACATGACCATGTCAGGATCAGGTATTAATATCTCAAATGTCTGTATGAATTCTCCATTCTACTATAAAATATTGTTCTCTTATCTGCCTCCCCAAGGGGGTCTGGCCAATTGACAAAGCCCTTAGAGGAACATGTACTGTTTCAAAGAGGCCTTCTGGACCTGGCCTAGTCATAGTGACTGCAGCCCTTCACAGACTATACAGACTATTACTATAGTAATCACCGCTACACAGAAATATGACCAGTGCCTTATCTTAAGGCATAAAAACTATGATGTTTGAGGTTAAAAGCATATTTCTAATACCCTTGCCAGTTCCTAATTTCTCAGGGATGGGATACAACCTCATAGGCTTAATACTTGTTAATTAGACATTTCTGTGACTGACAAGTTACATTAGAAAATAGCCAGCATTGTATACACAATCCCTACATAGTATTTGATAGCTAACTGCAGGTAAACAAGCCAGGAAATTGATTATTGCATTATATCAGTTACTCACACCCAACAAGAAATGTATATATTTCTAGGTTAAGCTTCCAAAATCAGATGGGAAGTCTTTGCCTAGCCCATAACAAGGTCACAGGTCCAGTCTGCTTCTCCTTGCCAGGTGGACGAGAGCTAAGATAAGATTGTTTTTAAAATGTATTGCGAACAAGAGCTTTTTGTATTTCTATATGGGTCCAATTCCTAGGTGGTAGAGGGTCCAATTTCTATACTATCCCTCTAGCCAAAATTTAATCTCAACAAAATGTGTTTAATTCAGTTTTTCTCCTATTTTGTTTTTAAATTGCTTTGTATGTGTTTTTTATTTTAGTCTTGTAAGTTTGTTATTGTTAAATCTTATTGTGTAAAAAAAATTGTACTCTTTTTCAGTTGATTTAGTAGTCTGTTTACATATGCAGCAACAGGGATAGACAAGGGGTACAGCTGTAATGGGCACCAGGTTCAGAGGGACCACTGCAATCCACTATTGACAAGAGATTATGAGTCATGAGTCAAATCATAAGACTACCAGGGACGCAAGATTTATGTTGCCAGGCCTGGCTGTAACTCATAGTCTCTGAAAAAGTTCTGACTGCTTTAACTACTGTAATCCATAAGGATAGTAGAAATAAGTCACAGTGTGATCATTTCTTTTATGTACTGCTATAGACCCACTCTGGATCAGGCCCATAGTCTCTGAAAAAGTTCTGACTGCTTTAACTACTGTAATCCATAAGGATAGTAGAAATAAGTCACAGTGTGATCATTTCTTTTATGTACTGCTATAGACCCACACTTAATAAAGAACATCAATTTTTGTGTAAATATGGCTATTTACCATTATAAAGGTAGGAAGGTGCTAGAATATTCATGTGGGCCCCAAGTTATAGTAAATTGTCAGGAACTAGCACTTGAACCATTTTAAAACAAAACACTAACACAGATTTTTAAAACAGAACCAAATAGAATTGGTTTCTTTGTAGGAAATGTGCAAAATATGGATTGAATGTATTCTAAACTACAGGATTGGTTTTATTAAAGTGCATTAGGGTTACAAAAAGCAATCAACCCCAATGATTACATTGAAATATAAACATTTATTTGGAGTGCCTCATATGGAAAAATTATACTTCCTTATGTTGGATACTTATATACTTATATTTTTATTCTCACTTCTTTATAATCCAATAAGGACTAAAAAACTGATCAACTGCAACCAAAGTAACATAAAAATTGATTTAGTAAGTTACCAACCCAAATCATTATAAATTACATTGTCTAACTCTATACTACCAGTCCATCAGAGTCAGCTAACAAGCGCACTGATCTACATTTTAATAGTTTCTTTTATGTTACCATTTTATTGCCAATGGTATAATATTATATCTCATCTAAAAGTTGAATAATTGCATACCTGGTCTATTTAATTTGATGAGCTTTAGACTATGATACAGATAATTTGTAAAATATAGGAAACATTGATTGGAATCTATCAAATTTGCATCATATAGAGGAGAATAAAACATATGCTTCTATAGGCAGTGAAATCAAAGGCGGATATCCATACCATTTTAGACCTTTATTTGGTAATAAGTTACAAAGGTGAAAGCTGAAACATAGCTCTTTTCAGCAGAAGAAATAGTGAGTGATTGCTATAAAAACTCAGCAGCTCAAAATTTTTCTACATAATAATAATAATAATAATAAATCATCATCATCATTATCATCCAGACTGGCTAAAACTTGTCTTTGTTGGCAAAAAGTATTCTACTTTCATAAAGAACCAAAAATTTGGTAAATTAGTTTTGAGTTTAATTTTATGTATACTTTGTATTGGTCTATTATCTGTAAGTAGGTTAGGTAGGTCATTGGTTATTTTTCTATTATAGTGGTATCTATTTGAAGAGACAAAAAAAATATGAAAGGATTATATGAAAAATCTGAAAATTAGGAGAGGTTAATTTTTAAATAAACTGGAGATCCAGGTCTTAAATTACCCCTAGAAAACATATAGCTACAAATTCAACAAGGTTCAAATATAGGGCTCCATTTACAATTTAAATTTTCGGGTGATAATGGGTGTTTTAACACTAAAACCCTCATTATCACTTGAAAATTAACGTTTTAGAATTTACTAAAGTGCATTCGCCATGGAAATCTGCTGTTTCCATGGCGATGCACAAACACTTCATAAAGATTTGCTGGCCCGTTGATCTTAACAGGTGCCAGCACTAACTACAAGTTACTATCCCTCACTGTCGAAATTCTGATTCGGCTGTGAAGGAAAAAATAACGCCATCTGAGGATGGCGTTAGAGACTTTATCCCAACAATCCCCCCCTTCATCCCAATATTCCCCCCTTTTCCTCCCCCTAATAGCCGTTATTAGGGGCGAGGAAAAGCGGGGTATGTGTGGGGGGACTGCTGGAATGACGGCACTTCATTCAATATGAAGGGACTTCGAGGGACCTCGGCGGAGGGGTGAGTATTGGTAAATTTTTAAGGGGAAACTGCCAGGCTCGCCGCAAATTTTTTATTTTTTTGTAAATATAGCCCATAATGGCAAGTATAGATCTAAACATGAATAATGACTTATTATTAGTTGGAAAG
>WWET01007368.1:31843-45335 GCA_011038615.1 Limnodynastes dumerilii
ATATATATATATATATATATATATATAGACAATTACCAGGAAATAATCACATTTTCTTACAGCTTTACTAAAGCTTTCACAAGGTAAAATGCTATTCTAATGCTCTCATACAGCTGGGAAGTGTCCCTGTTCACATGATCCTTGACTTAGAGAGGTCTTGTAGCTGGGGTAAAAGTTCAGACAAATTGTGGCTCATTTTGGGAAAAAGTTGAGTTGTTTCCTATTGTGATTAATCAAATTTGAGCTATTATTCTACAAAATAGCCAAAATTTTGATTTGTTTGTTGCAACAAATTTATTTTTCTTCTAAAAAGCTTCATTAACTGTACCTCCGTAAGTGTAGGCAATGGTGGTGCAAGTTCTTATTCTGAGCAACTGAGAACCAGAAAAAATGCTTAGCCCTGCTGCCCATTTCCACATAAAATGTATTGGAAATCTTTATTAATAACAGACAATATCCTTTGTATCTGCCAATAAAACACTTGTTTATTTGAAGGAACAGTTCATTGGGTCAAAATCATTGTGCCTCCCCCACTTGTTTCACAGTACTATGAATCAAAATAATTTTAGTTAAATAC
Organism: Limnodynastes dumerilii; assembly: GCA_011038615.1. Taxonomy (NCBI): domain Eukaryota; kingdom Metazoa; phylum Chordata; class Amphibia; order Anura; family Limnodynastidae; genus Limnodynastes; species Limnodynastes dumerilii. The sequence continues at coordinate 32,421 of WWET01007368.1, forward strand.
ATAAAAGTGAATGCATTCTTTATATGTTTTCAAAGTATTTTCAAGTGCTCCATTCAGGGGTTTATTTTCAAAGTTCATTTTCATGCGATAATGCCTGTTTCTTTCGACAGGCACTATCGCAGGAAAATGAAATTAATCATATTTACAAACCATGGATCGTCATGGAAAACTACAGTTTCCATGGCAATCCGTGTAAATATCGCTTCTACTGACCAGCCCGTTCTTTTCAGAGCAGGCCAGTGCTTCGTTATATTTATTAACCCTCAGAGCAGAGTTTTACACTCTCTTTGAGCGTTAAACTAATACCCAGGGTGGCGTTATTGCTACAATTCCAGCGATATACCCATATAACCCCCTTTTTCTCCCCCTAATAGCTGTTATTAAGGGGAGGAAAAGGGGGGGTGGGTATATGGGAAGACCTTGAATACATGTCAGTACTACATTCGTTTAAAGAAAAAATAATAAAACACAAGTAAAAAACAAACAAACAAAAAAAAAAGAATATAAAATGGTTAAAACTTATCTGAGCAGGAGGCGCATCTGCCTGCATGGAAAATCAAAGTCCTGAATAAGAGTCGCAGGGCTTGATCCAGACTCCTGCATGCTTTGCAGACACATAGTGTTATTTAATGTATGTTTGGAGCGCCGGACCTCTTTTGTTCCTTGTATTTACATAGTGGTCACTTTGGTCCTTGGCTGCACCCCTATATTTATATATACACTTGCACATATTTAATTTGTTGGATAGAAGCGCAGCCATTTCTTTTGCTACTGCTTTGCGTGCATGCGGGAGTCTGTAATTACATGAGACAGAGGGGTAGTGCACGCCCGCTGTCATTCCCCTCTGTCGTTTGGGCTTTATGGCAGCTTACGCTGCCATAAACCTGCCATAAAAGGGATGTACGGATCAGCGGTCCCCTCCCACACTGTACAATCTAAATGCTTCCCCCCGCCGGGCGGGCAGAAGGGAAGCACAGCCCATTTCCACGAAATGGGCTTGGACGCAATGATTGTTTCTACGCTAGGGTTACTATAGTAACCCTAGCGTAACATCTGGAGGGCGCATGCGCCCTCCAGTGAAGGCAGGTCACTTACGCACCTTACGTGTGTAAGTGCCTTGCCGTTATTAAATCTGAGTCCGGTCCACAGTGCTTGCGATGACTTCCTTCAAGCTTCAGTTATAATCGCAAATGACTGTGGGACTTCGCTGGGGGGTAAGTATTAATAAATCATGTGAATGAAGCAGCCAGACTCGCTGCGAGGAGAAGTAAACCTGGATCAGCAATGTTCATTTAAAAATTACATTTTAAGTAAATAGACCCTACAATTAAATGGGTAAGTTTTATAATGGAATGCTGGAAATAGCATAATTCGATATTAATATCCTATTTTTAAAGCAATATTCAAGGGTTAATTCTAAGCATGAAAAAATAAAATAAAATAAAATATAAGGGGCTAGGTATAAACAAACTTTTTTCAGAACTTGAAGCATCATCCTATTATGTCTAATTACTTTCTACTTTGATATACTTCAATATCTAGCCGTAGAAAATTGCTTTGGTAAACAATTTCCAGCCATACCTATTATAACACAGCATATGATCATGTTAGTCAACAAGAGGCTGAGTACATGATATATTGAACACTTGTAATTATGATGTACTCCATATTTTTCATGATGGAGGGACTGTAATGACATCTGAGAATACCTACCAACTATGGTTGCCGTATGTAAGAGAAAAAAAATAGGACCCATTTTCCGAAGCATAGCGTGATACAGTACCCCTTTATGCATCAAAGACAAAATAAGTCTTGAAATTAATTTGAAATGTTGTTACGCATATATTAAGACATACTAGAAAAACAACATTACCTTCTATGTATTCTAATAAACACAGTAAAATGAATTGGTAACGGTAGCTTTTCCAGGATAATATGATATATCCAGTTAGATCTCATGCCCACTACACATAGCGGGCCGTATTCAGACCTCCGGCCGCATACAGAGTTTAGCAATATGAACTACTGCGCATGCGCAGTAATTCCGTTATGCTATCTACGTTACTTTTTGCAACGTAGATTGCGCATACGCGGTCTTTAAGACCGCGTATACGAAATCTACGTTGCAAAAAGTAACGTAGATAGCGTAACGAAATTACTGCGCATGCGCAGTAGTTCATATCACTAAACTCTGGCCACATATGCAATGCGGCCGGAGGACTAAATATGGCCCAGCATTTGCCTAGCAAGCCTCATGCATACAAGTCATGCCTAGACAGTTGAATCCACATTTTATTAGTTATCACCTTACAATGAGGTTGTATTGGGGCAAACAGAACCCTGACAGTTCTAGATCCAAAGTTGACAGCTAAATCTGTGAAGTATGGCATGTGCATACCTCCAAAGTGTTCCGATTCCAGCATGACAGTCCCGCTTTTGGAGGACTGTCCCGCCCGCCTCACAACTTTCCCGAAAGAGAGCAGACTCTCAGGACAAAGTTGTTTTTTTTTTTTTTTTTTTTTTTTTTAAACCCCGCCCCTTTTTTTTTTTTTTTTTTTTAAAGCCCGTGCCACTGTATATGCGGCAGGGCTTTTCACAGAGCAGAACAGGTAATACAGGGCTCCTATGGGACCAAACCTGTTACTATGAATGGCAGTGACCTAACATATGTGGTAACTGTCATTCAAGAAAAGAGATTTGGTCCTACAGAGCTCCCGTAGGAGCCCTGTATTACTAGTACTGCTGCACCATGAGACCATAATCAGAGAGGGAGAGACAGCGAGGGAGCGCTGCCGGTGAAGGTAGAAGACATCAAAAGGGGCTGGATCCAGACCTTGTTAAGTTCATGAACTTAGTTACTCAAGGGCTAAACCATGTTGATTTCAGGGGGAGCCAAGTAAATTGTATTCTTTGCATGCAGGGATATATCTCTGAATTGCTTACTGCACACAGATACTGACCAGCTTTACTATCACACTGTTATTTAGACTTGGGATAGGAAACAACACTTCTCAACTCTAATACTGTTTGCAACAGATGAAATATGACTCCCCTGCAATCAACATGGTTTAGCCCAGCAGTAACTAAGTTCATGCACTTAACAAGGTCTGGATCCAGCCCAAGGTAAGTAAGAGAAAATAAATAATAAAAGGGGCAGATATGAATGGCTGGACATAATTATAAGGTGCATATATGGATGGCTGGACAGAATTATAAGGGGCATATATTGATGGCTGGATATAATTATTAGGGGTATATATGGATGGCTGGACATAATTATAAGGGGCAAATATGGCTGGCTGGATATCATTATAAGGGGCAGATATGGATGGCTGGACATGATTATAAGGGCCAGATATGGATAGCTGGACAAATAATAAAGGGGGTAACATATACTAAGGGCAGACATTAAGGCTGGACAAATAATAAAGCCGCAGAATTTTGGCCCTCTTTCCAGTTCTCAAATGTTGGAAGGTATGCATGTGTGCCCCTTTTGCAGTGCTGACAGGCTGGATTATATAACACTAGGGGCCAGATTTACTGTGTTGTCCATAGCAACCAATCAGATTCTAGATGACATTCTTTAGTATGTATTAGGAAAGTTAGAGCTAGAATCTGATTGGATGCTATGGGCAACATCTCCCCTTTTCCAAACCTGCAGTTTAGTAAATCTGAGTAACCTAAGTCCAAACTAGCATGGATGCTGAGCAACACAGTTTCAGTGCTGTGTGAGAATTGAATAATGTCCATTATAAATGTTTTCATTAGCATTGTATTGGTAAGTTACCATAGCAACAAAAGTAACTTGGACCTTCTTATCTATTGCATTCAATAAATGCATTTTATAAAAGAAAATAGCTGTGGAGGAAAAAAGTATAGAATTTTTACTGTAAATGTTTATTAGACAAAGGCAGAGTAAGGGAGTTTAGTTGAGGAAGTAGGTTGGCCAATAAGTTATTAGCTGGAAGGGGTTATAGGAGTTAATATAAGGCAGTAAAAGTAAGAGTCCTTAGACCTGTTAACTGTCTGTGACATAATTCTCCTCATCATACTGTCAGCATAGTTCTGCTAGCACAAAAACACCATGTCATTTCAAGGCACAACACTGCTTCCTTTTAAGAAGCATACAATGCCAATGTTAATCTATTGGAATCAGTCAAGATATGTCATAGCAAAAAGGGGTCACCCAGCATAACTCTCCCTATTGCTAGTGAAAGGAAGAGGAACAGATCCAGATTTACTGCGCTCAGAGCCTGCATCTGCACTATATCCTAAGATACTTTCCAGTCCCAGGATCCACATCTGTGCTGGAGGTCTGCAGCATGCGCTGAAGAGGAATGCAGATTTCTTCCACACATCAAGTGTAAAAAAGGTCCACATTACTTAAATTTGGATCTGATGTTTATGCATTATGAGTCTGATAAGGCCAATTCCAACAGGTACCATGTACACAATAACGAACTTCATAATTAATGAGAGATCTGATAAGAGGAAAGAACCCATAAAAAGGCAGAATATGGCAACAGCCACATGAAGAGAAACAACAATTCAATATATACATCATCTACAGACCATCTAATGCTGGGATCAGACATGTTACACCACTGCAACACACTGGAGAATCCTTTCAGTTGTATATTTTAGCATAAGAGAGACTTCATAGATTGTAGGTGTGAGTAAGTTTATACACCTAAAAAAAAAAAACAGCCAAAGCACCTGGAGAAGCTGAATGAGCATATAAAAGCAAACAATTCTCTGTTTGCTTTGCCAACACATAAGGGTTTACAAAATGTTGAATTTGACTCATTACATATTGGCAACTATTCTTAGTCCTAGGTTTAGCTTGTACGTAATGTCTTTCATAATGACTGGCATAGATATTAAATGATTCAAACAGCTACTTGTGATAAAATTGTCAGCTCAATTCACACAACATGTTCCCAGCTTCAGCTTTTCTAACAAGGTTAATAGCAGATAAAGACATTTTCTACTAATCCCACCAAGGATGAGTAAGCACAGAACTCCGATATTAAAATGTTTTATGACATTTCTGAAAGAAGTGCCAACATATATTGACACCTCTACCATGTTTCTATCTGCTACACTATATATTAGATGAATTGTGTAGGATTGCTTGAATGCTAAAAAAGAAAATGGCATAAGTATCTTTGAATTCCAGGTGGATAAATTCACTAACTGTTACATACGTAAGACCTGATCCAGACCCCCGCATGCTTTCCGTACATGCAAGGGTCTGTAAGTCCGCACGGAAGAGGGGAGTGAACTCCCATCACTTCCCCCTCTTGTGTGGAGATTGTGTGACTTCTGCTGCCATAAGGCAGCCGTAAGTCACACGAGCGGATCAGCAGTCCGTCTGAACGCTGATTATATGTAATATATAATATAATATATATGTATATATGTATTATATATATTATACAGCCCTTCTTTTGAAGGGCTGTAGTAGGTTCCATGCTGAATGTAACAGCCGCCTGTGATATCACATTATTTACTCACTGCAATGAAATAAGTCACAGAGTGTTTGTCTGTGTGTGTGTGTGTGTGTGTGTGAAGAGATCTACACTTAAGGTCATTTTACGTACGCCAGCGTACCCGAGTTACGCACTACTAAGTATAATGCACTCCCCCTGGCACTTCCCGCGCACTCATGCAACTTAGCTGACATACATGTTCAGAACCCTACCTTAACTTTTCCTTGCACATCTCTGGTCATATGTATCATCTTGTCGTATGCAAGTGCTTAACCCAGCACATACTGTGCAATTTGACTGTCTGTCATTCAGAAACGGCAAAAATAAATCTTCTACATCCTCTCTTAGCACTTTCCAGCAAATGTGAACAAGGTGTGATTAAAACAGCACATTAGGAATGCCTTTCATTTTATTTAACATGCCTATTTTGGCATCCAGCCATGACAATCATTCAATTGATTGCGTGTTTACTTCTGTCACTGGATCCACATCATTTTCTTGATGGGTCATCATAAAGTGGCCGTAACTGATGACAATTAGATTTTCATATGCAGACCGTTTGTTGGAATGAATCACTGAACTTTATGTGTTTCTGTCACATAAAAATATTGATAATCAGAGACTTGCTTCAGACCAAAAACCCAAGGCCCATCAATTCTACATCCATGGTTCCTGTTGTTTTGTAAATATGCATCACTATCTTCAGAAAGAGGAGGGTTAAAGTCGTTTAGCTTTCTTCCATGATTATATTTCTGTCGACCAGCCAATCTTGCCTCATCTATTTGTATGGGGTTAACATCAGTAGCAGCCATCTTACCACATACACAATGAGAAACAATAGCTCCTCACACCTCTCGGCACATATTAAACAATTCAGTTACAGCACTAATATCCTTTCCTGTACGAGTCACTGTTGTGTTTATGGGATTAAAAAGAACAGCAGTTCTAAAATTTAGAGACTGCAGAGAATGTAGAGACTGCATGCTAAAGTGGTATTGATAGATATTAGATGGATGTACTGTATATGAGAGAGATATACAGATGGAACAGAGGCAGAACTAGCGAGTTGTGGGCCCAGGTGCATAAAATATGCTTTGGTCCTGATGATATCCCAGGTAACCTGGTGGGGAGCTTCAGTGGTGCGGTGATGACGGCTGTGGGCCCTTGTATCAGCATGGGCCCAGGTGCTGTTGCACCTGTTGCACCAATGGTAGTTCCACCCCTGAGATAGAATATAAAAAGCTATGATGTCATAATTAACTTTTTGGGAGTTTGATTACTAAATTTCCCAAAAACTGTTTTTAGTTTTTTTTTTGCAATGCAAAATGTATATAGTTATATGCATGTACCTTCTTGAAGTAAATAGAGTATAATAAAATGTATGCTACAAGTAAATAATGAATACTAGGCATCAATTGTAAATGTGTTTTGTTTTGCAGATTAAGCAGATTACAATCTTCATGGTTATTGTTTACATCTAGAGTAGGTATTACCTTGCATTGTTGATATTGTAGTAGCTGTAATGATTCATTACGGTACATAATCATTGTTCTCAGCAGGCATTACCCTGACACATTTACTTTAACCATTAAATAAAAAGATTGTATCAATGGTTATTAATAGCATTTATCAGCACATTCCTACAAAGAGAACAGTCTATCTTGCATTCTCTGAATAATACAGCATCATTTCTAATTTATACAACATTTTTATAAAGCATGTGAACAAATGGTTCCTATTTGAATAAAAGCTTTTTTAACAAGTATATTTATCAGCAGAAGAAAATTTTAACGATGAGAGGATTTTGTTTTATTGCCTCCTCAAGTTATGTGCCAAACAACTCACATGATTATGTTACACATGAATATCCACAGGGTAGCTGATTATGGCAAAAATAACATGCAGCAGCCCATGTGATCACACCACAAACAGTAGCGCTAAAGTGATCCGTATGAATGCTCTGAAAAAGTTGATCAATGGGACACTCCAGTAAAGGCCAGAAGATAAATTATTAGTAAGGTTGTTGCTTATCCTTTCTGTCATTTTGGTCTAATTCTAGTACAAACCGTGTTCCATTCCAGAGCATTTCAAAAACATCTTTACTGTGGTCTCTTTTACATAACAGAAGATTTTAGGCACACAACAATTTTGAAACACTTAAGTCTTGTTTAGGGGCAGAAGAAGAGAAACGGGCCTTATAATAAGGAGGGTGTGTCCACCCTCTATCTGACACATGTGCAGCACAGTCACTGGTTCTGTGCATGTGCATGCAGCTGTCATGGGCTGTGGCTGGTAGCTTGAGACAGGACTTGGCATTCAGTCAGCTGCTGGCAATGTATAATTTCACAAACTGAGTAACAAGCACTGCCAGTCTCTGACAGCTTAGAGTTCTGTGGGTGCAGGGTGGGCTCCCCTCCAGGCCCAGTATTTGCTGCACCCCTAGCTCCCACTTACCTTCTACATTTTTCCTTTATTTCTCTTTAAATCTTTTCTAGCTATTAGTTAAATGGCAGGATATAATTTCCCAAATATACATAGTGAACGACCTTATCAGTTTAACTTAATATTATTATTTTTTTTTAAGTAATCTATAATCGACTCTTTTACCATTGATGCGCCTCATCCAGAACAACGCATCGGAGCGAATTTACACATGGCGGAGACGTAAAATCGCCTATAGTACTGCGCATGCGCACCATAGAAAATACGCTCATTAGCGTAGCATAATTGTGAACATATGGGCCATTCACGTAATTGTCACGTAAATACTTATGTGTGGGCATGCCAATTTTACGTAAGTCAACAATACGTTAGTTTTACGTGAAGTAGGTTGAGGTTTGTAAGTAAATTGTACAGTATGAGCGTGCTAAGCGGCGTACTTTCACGTAGTCTATACGTCTGTTAGCGGACGTACGCTGTTACGCAAAAAAAAGTTAAGGAAAGGTTTGGGAAGCGGAACTCGGTGAATTACGTACATTCAGGGGGTGTGCCTAGGGGAGTGTATAGAACATACGCGTGCGAAAATACGTTACGCGTGGAAACGTATTGCACACGTAGTTTTGGATCTACCCCGATGTCCTTAGGCATAAGCCCTAGTGGGCCAGATCCAGACTTAATAACGACAGCTAATTTACGCATGCTGCATGCGTAAATCTTGCTGTGGGAACGCACTGTGCATGTGTGCGGCAGATGTTACGCATAGTAACTCTGATTGTACGTAACTTATACGTAAGTCCATACAAAAGGCCGCGACATCCCTATGCAAGCCGAAAATTTGCATTGTGGGAGGAGGGAGGCATTTAAATAGTACAGTAGGGGCTGGGTTAGGCACGTACGTAAGACAAGGCAATACGTAAGACCAGATATACGCAAGAAAAAGTTAAGGCAGGGTTCTGAACACGTAAGTCAGCTAAGTTCCGTGTGTGCAGGGGGGAGCGCCCAGGGGGTGCATTATACTTTGTAGTGCGTAACTCGGGTACACTTGTGTACATAAAATGACTTTAAGGCTGGATCTAACCCAGTGTGGCTAATTCCCCTAGACAAATTATTATGAACTGCCAGTTTAAAACTAAAAACAATACCAATAGTGCCACTACCTATAGCATGCATAGAAATATGTTTATGTATAAATATCTCTGTTTTTGAAGTTTGAGAGAAGCGTTTACAATAAAAGCCTGTGTGTTTAGTAAAATCATCTGTGCTAAATCCCATCTGGGCTGTCAAATTTCAACTTATCCTTTACTTGCTGACAAAAATAGCAAAAAACATTTCTACTTTATTATAACATTTGCAGAGATGATCAGTTATCACGTTAATAACCCTAGGAATATTGTTCACTAATTGCTGAAAATGATGCTGATGTTTCCTCTACTTTTTCTGCCCCTGTCCATTCCAGCCACCCTGCAGTCAGTAACTTTAGAACAGTAACTGACCAGATCACATAAATGTGGAGCAGTTCTAATTATTGCTCCAAAGGCAAGGTGGGAACTATGCCACTGTTAATCCTAATATGCCCCACTTTAAACAATGGGTTTTATTATTATTAGAGACAGAAAATATTTTCTATTTGCTTGGTGCACTCCCATGCATGCACAGGAGGTAAGGAAACTTAAAATGGAACATCACTGGAGAAGAGGCCTGCTAAAGATCAACATCGGCACAAGACATACTTAACAACTTTTGGAACTGAATATCAGGAATATTGTGATAACACTATCAAGACACTGCACCAAAGGGGTGTGTCCTGAACCACCAGAGGGGTGTGTATAAACCACCAAAGAGGTGTGTCCTGTGAATAGGGACACAGTTTCTGAATTCTGTCTGAAACTTCTGGAAATGAATTAGGGAGATTGACAAACACATTCATGGAGTCCAGGAGATTAAACTCTCTTCAGGGAGTCTCCCTGATATTCAGGCTGGCTGAATATGCTGGCAACTATGGGCCTGATCCAGACCTCTGTGCGTATTCTGTCATGGAGGTCTGGTAGTCTGCACAGAAGAAGATAGTGAACTCCCCTGTCACTCCCCTCTCTCTTGTGCAGCTTGCAGAAGTTAGGCTGCCATAAGCCTAACTTAAGTTTTTCGACCACTGATCTGCACAGAAGTCTTAAAATCTGCCAACATTGTAAAATTTAAATGCACCCCCCACCACATTGCTAGAAGATTCATAGCGTAACATGTGCACTGCTAGAAAAACTCCCAACTATCACAAGCATCTTGCAATGTCAGATGTCAGAGGCTAAAAGTTTGAATCCAGCTCCATGATAAAAGAATATATAAGCATTAGTAATTCAGTGATGCTTCAATGGAAAATGTTTATGGGCCCCCAGATTACTTTTCTAGTAGATCACGAGTAAGTATTACTGTTAATCACTGTAGTCAAAACTGAAATAGGAAATAGAAATTTTACTCCGGTACGAACAGACGATTTTCAAATCAGCCGTTTTCACCCCAGCCAGTTGCAAACTGGCTAGGATTTCGATTGCTATGCCTCGATGAGGCACAGCAATCGATCCACGAAGTTGGATCCAAAAGTTGTAAAAAAAAAAATAGTCCCCCCACTCCATTCCTTAATTCTTACCCTAACCCTCCCCTCTCACTACCCTAACCCTAACCCTCCCTTTATGACAGCCTGACCCTAACCCTCCCTTAATTGCAGCCTGACTATAATCCTCCCTCCTCTGCAGCCTGACCCTAACCTTCCCTACCCACCCTAACCATCCCTACACCACATAGATAGTTTACTCATTTGTTCCTGGTCTGGCGATAGCAGCGGCGAAAGTGCGGCGGAGGGATATTGGTAAGTGCGAAAGAGAATGGGTTAAGTGTGCCGAACGGCATACTCAACCATTCATAAAAAATAAAAAAAAATGGAAACTCTGCTTTATTCGAAATAGAAACATCTGAAAAGGAACTTTCGGATGTCCCAATTTAGGAAATCAGAGTTTCTTAGCGGGGACTGACAACGCTTTTCGTAGGAGGTGTGAATAGTGTGTGCAGAGGATCAGTAATTGGACATTTATAAATATTTTCATCTGTGACATAAATGTACTTTTTGCATTTTAATGAAATCATATTTCATAATGTTACATTTTAAAGTAAAGTATAAATGGAAATATATTTTAGTAATATAATGCATTAAGGGGCCTAGTTTGTGCCTTGGATCTCTTTGTCTACTTGATACATATATTTTATCAGTTCTGAGCAATATTTCTATTTAAAAACTGCAATTTTGTGCAGAGATACAAACAGTTGAACTGTGTAAGATGCTGTGGCATCTGGGTATCCTGCTGTGAAAACTAAGATAAGAGAAAGTCAGGCTAAGGCTTCTGATTATGGAACAGTAAATTCAGCCCTTTACTCCCACACAGGTTACTGCTTTTATAGCAGCCGTTCAGAGACACAAAGTACTAATACAACATTCCTGCAAATGGTTCTGTCAGAGCCATTTTCTTTTGAATGTGATAGAAAATATGTGATCTTTCGCACAAGACTAAATACCTTATTATGTAAAGACCCTTAAAAAGATAGAATTCTAACGATATCATTAATGTATTCACATTAAAAGGGGAATAAGGAACACATGGATTTAAGAAAGTAAGAGCAAATGCTACAAAGGCTGAAAAAAGAAACAGACAGAGATATGACATGGCAATTGGAAATTATCAGTGAATATTAATTCCGCATGATTGTTTATGTCTGTGTTAGAAAATATGAGTAATAAAGTTGCAAAGTCCTGCAGTTATAATGTTATAGAAAAGAAAGAGTGAAGTACCAATCTTAATTAAAATTAAGTTTCAATATGCACTGAATTGGTTAATGTGTTGTAATCTCTTATTTTGTTTTTTTTAGGAGCTCGACTGAGATATTTGCAGTGTTGGGAAGGCACTTGAGTGTTCTAAATGACAGCACATTCTAGAACCCTACTTTAATTGTCTTGATGGAGCTGTGGAAAGAAAAGCTTTTGTCCATACCCTAAAACCATAAGGGGCATATGATTAGTGCCCAGTGCTCATAGCTATAGGAGGCAGGGTGATCCTCTGCTTAGAAAACAAAAACAAAACAAAAAAACAAAAACAACAACAAAAAACTCCCTTGATTATAGTTGTTACATTTATTTATGTATTACCATGTTTTTATATAGCGCCATCAGATTACGTTGCGCTTTACAATTTTACAAACATTGGGTCTGATTCAGACTTAAGAAGGAGCTTGTAATTAAGAGAAGATGGTTACATCTGGGCAAAACCATATTGATTTCAGGGGAAGTCAAGTTAATTGTATTCTTTGCATGCAGGGATATATCTTTGAATTGCTTACTGCACATAGATACTGATCAGCTTTAGTATTACACTGTTGTTTAGACTTGGGCTGGGAAACGCCACCTCTCAATTCTAATACTGTTTGCAACAGATGAAATATGACTCCCCTGCAATCAACATGGTTTAGCCGAGGAGTATACTTTCCTCTCTTATATTTAAGCTCCTTCTTAAGTCTATTTCAGGCCCATGGGTGGTAGAGAGATTGGGTAGGTAAGAGGGCCCTGCTCACAGACTTACAATCTATAGGACATTGGGGATTGATACATAAGGGTAAGTGCCAGAGCTGGCCCTAGCCATAGGCAGTATAGGTGATTCGCCTAGGGCAGCAACTGGACAAAGGGGGCAACATTGAGGCTGGGTCATTCATTGAATAATTTTGGGAAGCCGATCCACAATGCAGGGAGATCACAATCTTGGTCTCTACCCCTGCAGTGTCTGATCAGATCATTCTGACAGAAGCTGCAGGGGAGAGACTTAGGGCCTGATCCAGAGCTACGAAATTGCTGTCCGACGGGCGAATGCGAATTTTCGCCCGTGCGTAAAAACATATACGCCCCTGACACTCCCCTTGTCAATTACCTGCTTACGGCGGCTATCGCCTC
>WWET01007369.1:0-13472 GCA_011038615.1 Limnodynastes dumerilii
TTGCAGATAGCTAGGTGTCAGCGTGGTTTTTAGAGTTTTTGCACGCCTAAACCAAACTTCAGGTCTCACTGGAAAGATTTTAGACAATCATAGAATCATAGGGTCCAAAGTTAAAACATGCCAGTGTTTATTCAAAATGCTTTTTATTTTCCCACTAGCTGAATTAAAATTAGTTACAAAAGGACATAAGATATTATCATTAGACTGGGGATTTTTTGTTTTTTGGGTTTATAGTTTAGTAGGGAATTCCTTTCCAAACCTCTTACTTTTACAAAACCATTTTTCACCAGATCTCGTGGATAGCCCCTTTCCAAAAATTTATTTTTATAGATCTCAGACTGTACATCAAACATCTCTAGTGTGGAGCAGTTTCTACGAAGCCGAACAAACTGAGAAAACTGTATTTTCGTCTTCCATTTTTGATAGTGGCAGCTAGAGAACTGTAAGTATCCATTACTATCAACTTCTTTTACAAAAGTACAAGACTCCAACTTGTTTCCACCATCTACAGTTGGAGCCATTAACAGTAAATCCAAAAATTCTATACGTGCGTGAGGCTTTTTAAGGTGAAGTCAAACTTTGACCCCCCGGTACAAAACTCTTCTATTGATACCTACATGAGGCTGGTCAGGAGAGACGTGATGGCGCGATGGTCAGCAGGTAGGATCAGATTTTCTAATTTGACCTGTGATGAAAAACAAGCTGTTAAGTCACTACAAGCCAATTTGTCTATTACTATACGACCCGCCGACAAGGGCGGAGCTGTTGTCATCTTAAATACGAGTGATTACATCCAAGAAACTCTGCGCCAACTGAACGATACCACCTGCTATGAGGTCCTTTCGTTTGAACCTACGTCTTCCTATAAATCTCTAATTGACAATATTTTGATTGAGGCATGTGACAAAGGGGACATTTCAACTGAAACTAAGCGTTTCCTACAACAAGACACACCAGTGACATCTTTGATCTACTTGCTACCGAAGATACATAAGTCGCTGGTGAACCCCCCGGGGAGACCCATTATCTCCTCGAGGGGTTCGCTCAGCCAACCACTCTCACAATATGTGGATTTTTATTTGCAATCTGCTGTTACTTCGACACCATCTTTCATTAAGGACTCTGCCGACTTCATTTTGAAATTAAACAATGTTCAAGCCATAAGGGGCCAAGTCATAATGGCAACACTAGACGTGACAAGCCTGTACACAAATATTATACATTCCAAGGGCATTGAGGCTTCTAAAACAGCCTTACTGGGAATGGAATACTATGAAGGTCCGCCTGTTGAGTTTTTGATCACTCTCATGACGTTTATCTTACAGCATAATTATTTTTTGTTTCAGAATTCTTTTTATTTACAAAAACAGGGCACAGCGATGGGGTCAAACATGGCCCCATCCTATGCGAATTTATTTATGCACAGTTTTGAGCAACAGTTTATTTTAGGTCATCCTTCTTTTTCTCACAATATAATTTTTTTTGTTAGATTTATTGATGACTTGTTTTTGTTGTGGAGTGGAACACAGGAAGGCCTTCTTCAATTTGTGGACTACCTCAATTCCCTTGATACTACTGTTAAACTCACGTTGAATTATTCAATGGACAGTATTTGCTTTTTGGACATTCTTGTTAGAATAGGTCCTAATGGATTTTCTACTGAATTATATCGTAAAGAAACGGATAAAAATACGCTGTTACAGGCGGATAGTTTCCACCCCAAACCGCTTAAATCGGGGTTGCCTTACTCCCAGTTGGTCCGTGTTGTCAGATTGACCTCAGACTTAGAAAAACTGCCAGATGCACTACATGCTATGGGGGAGCGCTTTTTGCAGCGTGGCTACCAAGAAAAGGAGGTTACTAGTGCAATCACACGCTGTTTAGGATTAGATCATCAACTGTTGCTTGCCGGTAGTCCATCTAGGGCCCCTAGTGAACGGCTCATGTTTTGTACTACTTTTTCCACCTTGTCACCTATACTACGACGTGCCTTATACGAGCATTGGCACATTATTAATACTGACCCTAAGATTGGCCATTTGTTTTCTGCTCCCCCAATGATTAGCTTTAAGCGTAGTGCGAATTTACGTGATAAGCTGGTTCGAAATGATGTTAAATCTCCTGTCCCTAGTGGTTGGTTGAGACCTAAGAATGGTGTCTTTAGATGCCTGGGGTGTGTATATTGCAGATTTCTAATTATTGGTGACACATTTAAGCATCCTACTTTGAATTTGAACTTTAAGATTCAACACAGGTTATCCTGTGACAGATTTGTTGTATACCTTGTAATGTGCCCATGTTCTAAAATCTATATAGGCAAGACTGTCAGACGTTTTAAAGAAAGATTGGCGATGCACATATGTTCCATCAAGCGTGCTGCCACGATTAGGGACAACAAAACCCCGCCCGTAGCTAGGCACTTCTATGAATGTGGCCATAAAATTGGTGATATGAAGTGTATGCCCATAGCCCATGTTCCACCCCTTAAAAGAGGTGGTAATCGTGACTTACTTTTACTTCAAAAAGAATCCAGGTTAATTTATTTATTTAACACTATGACCCCTAACGGTTTAAATGAGGAGTTGAATCTACATTGTTTTTTATAGTTAGCTTGCGCCATTTGGTCCGCATCTGTCTGCGATGATCGACGTCTTGTGCGCCTACATCGGAGGTGTATGAGTTGCCATGGCAGCGGTCGGGAGGCTCTGTGGCTGGAGCCAGTGCGCCGCGCTGTCTGTGACGTGCGCAGAGCGTGCTGGTTTCCTTGACCACGGGCGCCCCCGGCTGACGCGGTGCTGGTGCGACGCCTCCGTGGGCAGTACCTGACGCCGACTCCTCGTGCTTCATTTGCGGACCTATGGTGGGTAAGTGTACACTATTTATTTGGGTTGCTTACCTTTTGCTTTTACCTGCAGCCTACCGGTTCCACTGTCCCCTGACGATGGTGCCTTGGAGCACCGAAACGATTGTCGTCGGGAGGGACGTTTGCTGCTGTCACTATGTGCCTCTTATTGATGCTTATCTTCATTCCAAGCTGGCTCCACTGATTCATCTATGGGACTCCTTACCTGCTGACCATCCCCATGCCTGCTATACAGCTTTGATCATCGTTGCCTTGATGGGCTAAGTCATTTGTATTTCTTTGGACATTTTTTTTTTGCTGTACATGTTTTTGATTGCCCTTATTGCCCGTTATCTAGATCATGTGACTGAATACAGATGGTTTTTCAAGCATTGGAGCCCTTTTAGTGATTTTCATGTGTGGAGACCCCAGAGTTGGCGCTTTTTATGTTTTGCACTATGCACTTTTTGATTTTTGTGCACTTTACTATGTACCCTGATCAGTGGGTTGTCTTATGTGTTTGCAATATACATTTAATGACATTTGAAATTTCCTTTGGTTGTGTATTTTTTTGGGTGTGCTGATTAGCCCTCTGGCTATCTCTCTCTCTCTCTCTCTCTCTCTCTCTCTCTCTCTCTCTCTCTCTCTCTATATATATATATATATACAAAGAATAAGGTGCGCTCATGGAGCTTCTGGATACACAGTGTTCAATACGGAAGAAACGTCCCGTTTAACAGTAGTATGCAGCACTAGATTTCCAAATTGAAACCGCGTCTTCCCCTTAATTAGAGAGTGTCTTTGGTCCACGCAGCTGTGTCTAAAAGTAAGGCAAAGAGAGGGGGCGCAACATAGTGCAATAAAAGACTTTTATTATTGTATATGGTAAATAGAGCTTGAACTCGTACCATATAACTACTTGGGTAAAAGCATATAACAGATCAGCAACAAAGCATACAGCAGTCTCACGGTCCCAAGTACTGTACCAGCGTTCTGGAGTAACAGAGGGAGTCTGACCTAACGGACAAACAGACCGTGCTCACACCGGAG
This sequence comes from Limnodynastes dumerilii, assembly GCA_011038615.1. Lineage (NCBI taxonomy): Eukaryota > Metazoa > Chordata > Amphibia > Anura > Limnodynastidae > Limnodynastes > Limnodynastes dumerilii. The sequence continues at coordinate 3,893 of WWET01007369.1, forward strand.
TTAGATGCATGGGATGGTTCACAGCAAGCTCACCAACGCGTTTCTACACCGGCACTCCACTGTTAGTAGGATACTGCTCCAGGTGCTCTTTAAAAGTAAAATCACAATAAATCCAACATGAAAAAAGGCACTCAGGAGACTTGTATAAATTTTGAATCCAAAGAAAAGGAGATTTAATTAGTCATCATCACCAACGTTTCAATTGCTTAGCGCAATTATCATCAGGGTGCAAAAAATACAGACAGTAAAACCAGATTTTCCCCTTTTGATAGCTGGTTCTTTGAGTCCAACTGAAACTCTGTACATGGAAAGAAAATGGAGAGAAGGGGGCCCCTAATGTTGTATTATCGTTTTATTCAAAACATCTGCTAATAGACACAAATATGCGTACCAGAACAAGTTAAAATCAAGGCATATAACAATCAACCGCGTGTATACAGGCAGCGTTCTTGGTTTAATCACTATAAATGATAAACGGAACTTGTACTGAATTTATATAATGTGTGAATTGCCCTTTAAATCATAATCCTACTATAAGGATTGCTTAAATGTTGACATGTAAATGTTTTTATATGAAAGTTTCTTTTATATAAGTTATGTCTCCTTAGCAGAGACTTTTTATATGTACAGTTGTAATACATCTAAATGTATTAGAATTCATGTAGATTCTATGAATACTGCAGTTTTGACTTAGTGTTACTATGGGCCGGATCCAGAACTACGTCCGTCTTCCATAGATGGATGTAGCTCAATAAACAGAAGCTACTGCGGACGGACTTTACACACGTAACTACGCAGCTAAGCACGCCCATACTGCACGATTTAATGGCTTCACCCCGCCTTCGAAGCGTAAATACGGGTGGCGTATGGCTGGCACGCCCCTTCGTAAGTTGACACGCTACTGATACGTGTTTGCCCCTTACGCTATGAGTCACGTGGCAGAACAACTGACGTGCACATGCGCCGTAAGTACTAATGTGTGAATTTACGCTACCGGCTAGCGTAAATTCACTCGCAGACATTGTTCTAGATCTACCCCATGGTGATCTTTACAAATAACAGATAATCTTTATGAGGTTATGCTAAGCCTTGCACTTACATATACCGTATTTCCCAACATACAAGACGCACCCCTGTATAAGACGCACCTTAATTTTGGGGTCCCAAAATTAAAAGTGCATCTTGTACATGGGGAAAAGCTCCCTCTCCCCTTTCAGGTTTTCTTACCTTTCATATCATCCAGTGAGCGGGACTGCGGCCAGAATATGACGTCCTGCGGTGGCTGAGACTGGTAAAAGAAGTCACGCGGTCACAGGACTTCATATTGAAGTCCCGCGGTCACAGGACTTCATATTCTGGCCGCAGTCCAGCTCGCTGGATGATCTGAAAGGTAAGAAAACTTTAAAGGGGAGAGGGGAGCTGCAGCCTAGACATCATTTTAACATCCAGCCGCAGTCTGACTCCAGACCAGGTGCGGGTCTGGAGTCAGACTGCGGCTTGATGTTAAAATGGTAACCCCCCTGTATAAGACGCACCCTGTTTTTGGACACCAGATTTTTCCAAATAAGATGCATCTTATACATACGGTAAGTGTAACATTATGTTACGTATACAGAAACAAATTGCAACCAACATGAGATATACTACTAAAAACAGATCCTATTATACAATATATTGCTGACAAAAGAACTTCTATAAGACACATAAAGAGCTGAGAGAAAAGAAAAAACAAATTATTCAGCAGAATATCTCTTCCTATTTAGATAATTACTTATAAAACTAGATGACTTCCCTTTACTATTAACCCATTTTACAATTGAAGAGAATTTTTCTGGATATTTTACAAATATTAGTATATATAATGAAGATTCGTTATTTAAGGTGAATAGCTTAAAATAATATTAAATTGCAACACAGCCCATAGTTATTTCATAGTGGATTTCCAACGATGCACGGACTTTCTCCACGTGTGAGACATAGGGCTGTATGCAGACTACGTAAGGAAAAGATACGTAGATAACGTAAAAAATATATTACGCATGTGCAGTAGGAAAAAACGCTAAACACCGGACATATGTGTTACACGTCCGGTAGTCTGCATACGGCCCATATTGTATTTGTGCTGATATTTTACTCTCTGATTGAGAGGTTTTAACGGTAAGCTGAATATTATTGGAGTTTATGTATCTTATTAAAAGTTTTTATACCATAGAGCGCACCCTCTGTTTTTCATTTCCTAGATGCAATTTTGGACCAGACAAAGACCAGTCCTAAAGGAGGGGAGCAGCGGTCATTGTTAGGATCTGGTGTGGAGAGACCCTTACTAAAGCCTGTGGCATAGCTTGGAACTCTATTATGATGGAACTATCTTGAACTGCCACCAGAGTGCACTATAACAATTCTCATATTTTGGGCTCTATACAGCACCACAATGGATTTGAAATGAAACAAACAAGATGTGCTTTAACTGCAAACTTTCAGCTTTAATTTGAGGGTATTTACATCCAAACAGGTGAACGGTGTAGGAATTACAACTGTTTCTATATGTGCCTCCCACTTTTTAAGGGACCAGAAGCAATGGGACAAACTAAACAATCCTAAATCAAAACTTTAACTTACTTAACTTTAACTTAAGTATTTAAAATACTTTGTTGCAAATCCTTTGCAGTCAATTACAGCCTGAAGTCTGGAACTCATAGACATCACCAGACGCTGGGTTTCATCCCTGGTGATGCTCTGCCAGGCCTCTACTGCAAATGTCTTCAGTTCCTGCTTGTTCTTGGGGCATTTTCCCTTCAGTTTTGACTTCATCAAGTGAAATGCTGCTCAATCGCATTAAGCTCAGGTGATTGACTGTAATGGCTTTTTTGTTGTTTTGTATGTTGTTTGGCAAACTCTAATCTGGTCTTCCTGTTTTTGTGGCTCACCAATGGTTTACATATTGTGGTGAACCCTCTGTATTCACTCTTGTGAAGTCTTCTCTTGATTGTTGACTTTGACACGTATACACCTACCTCCTGGAGAGTGTTCTTGATTTGGCCAACTGTTGTATAGGGTTTTTCTTCAACAGGAACATTTTTTTAGACAAAATCGTGATTTTACTTGCCCGCCAGGCATAAATTCACACAGAAGCGTTGTTCTGGATCTGCCCTGTTATGTGTAATATATATGATAAGGGGTTATGTATATTATGTGTAATATATATGATATGGGGTTATGTATCGCCAATTAAGTATAAGAAGAAGTGTTATGTTATAGAGTTACAATCAAATACAGCATCTACTGACTAGTATTTCACAATCCAATAACAAGATGTATAGTGAACTATGCAATGCAGGTAGTCACTTCCATCCAAGAGACCACCACCCGAAACGTACAGCATCCTAGTAACCACCACCCAATAAATACAGCATCCTAGTGACTACCGCCAAACATAAATAGCATCCTAGTGACCATCATTCAATACATAGAGCATCCTAGTGACCATCATGCAATACATAGAGCATCCTAGTGATCATCACGCAATACATACAGCGTCCTAATGATCACTTATGACAGTCAACATCCTATTTTTTTTTCAAATTAAAAAGAGCTGCTTAGTGGCCTCCAGGAAAATTCCCTATAAGTCCTATGGTCAATTTGCCCCTGCAGGCTTTATACTGTATGATGGTTACAGGGATGTGGTCTTTATATTATATGATGGTTAATGGGATGCAGTCTTTATACTGTATAAAGGTTACTGGGATGTGGTCTCTATACTGTATGAATGTTACTGGGATGCAGTCTTTATACTGTATGATGGTTACTGGGATGTGGTCTTTATACTGTATGAAGGTTACTGGGATGCAGTCTTTATACTGTATGATGGTTACTGGGATGTGGTCTTTATACTGTATGAAGGTTACTGGGATGCAGTCTTTATACTGTATGATGGTTACTGGGATGTGGTCTTTATACTGTATGAATATATAAACAAAAAGGCCTGGCACTCTTGCAATTACCCAGTAACAAGCTATAACATTCTATCTTTAAAATAAAAGTCAGAGGATCAGTTACATACATCTGCAGATATATGATAAGCCATCAGCCACTTACAAGGCTTCTCTGTTTGGTGATCCTAACTCTAAAATTGTCAGAGTCCCAACTTTGAGTCATATATCATGTATTTTTAAATTGAGAGCTCTCCCCCGGCAGAGGTCCCCAAGTCTCCAAAACAGCCTCTCTGAGACAGCGCCCCCTATCAGCTGCTATCCCAGACACGCTTTAAAACAAACATCCAAAATGAAGGTTTCTCAAATCATTTTATAAGGTAATATAATGCAGGTGCTGCAAGGTAAGGGGAGTTTACACAAATACAAAAAAGCCTGGCACACTTGCAATTACCCAGTAACAAACCATAACATTCTATCTTTAAAATAAAAGTCAGAGAATCAGTTACATACATCTGCAGATAAATGATGTCACCAGCCACTTATATATGAAATATATACTGCATATGTAATGCACTAAAATACCTCTGCATTAAATAATTATTGCTAAGAAATAATATTGAACTACACTTCAAGTACAGGCGATGGATCTTTCACAAAATGGGTCGGACAACAATTTTGGTGAACGAAACTTTTACTTTGAGTTTTCTTCTTTGCGTTTTCTTTCAGTAAAAATAATAAATACAATTTATTATGTTAATTACAGTTGCAGAGAAATAATATTAGTATTATTTTACAACCAAAACCATTAAACATGTTTTCTTTTATCTTAAGCTAAATATCCTGTGTAAAAGGATTCAACTTTTCACCTTTGAAATCTATTATTGAATTCAATAATACCAATAAATTTCTTTCCTCAGAGTAATTAAATAGGACCTAAATTTCTAAAACCCCTTAAACTGTATACCAGATAAACTTTACGGGCTATTTTTTCTAATACCACCTCTAAGCAAAGTTATATATTTAAAAAAAAAATCTTATTATTTTTTTTTTTATTCAATATCTCAGAAATAATGTTCAACACTTTGAGACCATGGGCCTGATCCAGAGCTACGAAATTGCTGTCCGACGGGCGAATGCGTACGTTCGCCCGTGCGAATAAACATACACGCCCCTAACACTCCCATTGTAAAGTACCTGCTTACGGCGGCTATACCCTACACTAGGTACACCCGTCGGCCGTACGAATTTTCGCATATATTACGCAAAGCGTATGGGCTTAGCACGCCCATACTGTACAATTTAAATGGCTATCCCCGCCTCCGTGTAGTAAAACGAGCGCCCAGGCGACCGTCGTACTGAACGCACGCCCCTCGAGCGAACATTTCGCTCACAATACGACCGCTATACGCTCATGTCGTCCAGCCGACCGGAAGCTGTCATACTGGGCATGCGCAGTGCGAATTTTCGTACGAAAATACGCAAAAAACGGTCGTACGCTCGCTCGAAAACGGGCAATTTCGTAGCTCTGGATCAGGCTCCATATCACATTCACATATTCCAATTGCACAATCAACACTTAAACCATTTAGAATTATCTCCAGAATTGATAAACTTCCAATCCAACAGATAAATGATTTCACTTTTCTCCGTAGCCGATGCCACACTTCTCCCCTTTTCCCTGCACTGGTCACTTTACAATACGTTTTACTTTAATAATGCTGCTATGTAGAAGCACAAGTCACCGTTTCAGCACTATTAATATTAGGCACACGTCACCTTAATATTGTTATTACGTGGAGGCACAAGTCACTTTAATGATGTAGCTTCTCATCGCTAATTATATTAGGCACAAGTCACTTTAGTAACGCTGAAGTATAGAAACGCAAGTCACCTTTTCAGCGCTATTAATATTAAACACAAGTCATCTTAATACTCTAAACTCATGTGTGCATGAGCTACTTCATCCGTTCCTCATAATCCAACCTTATAGTTTCAACATTGGTTCAATGTGTGATATAAGTGACTTTGTTTCTCATTGGTTACCATTACAGGCCTTGTAGCAACTTCTTCTCTCCTCCTTTACACCATTCCCAACCAGAACTGTCACACCTGAAATCCTGAAGCTCTGCACTCGTCAGATCACTATATCCGACCCTCCGATTGTCGTCCGGCTCCTATTTCTTCGTTTGACCGCGTCTCCCTCATGCACTAACACCGCTCTATCTCTCTCTCTTGCCTTTCTGCCGACAGCTTTCTTTATTTTCATTTCACCCTCCGACTGTGCCGGCTGCTAACAGGTTTCGCTCTTTTTCCTCTGTGTCAAATCTCCTGACTCCCCTCACACTATATGATTCTCTCCGTCACCAGGACCTTATCTTTTCCCTCTCCACAGCTGACTGACTCCAACTGCCCTTATCGCCTCAAAAGAAGCTTTCAGACCCCCCTCACGCTCGGCTCTTGTCCCCTCTCACTCCCGCGCTGCGGCTCGTGCCCTCACCACTGGTGGTTGCTATGCAACCACCCGCACCACTTAAAAAATCCCCTCGTGCCTGCACCGCTGCAAGCACCCCGACCCTACACTGGGGCATCACACATAGTGATGATTTTATGGCTTGTTTTTTAAAGTAATAGAATGATAGAATGTACGAATAGTATCAGCAGTGGCTAAGAAGTGTATTATGCAACAATGGATTCAGGCCTCCCCTCCAACACTACAAATGTTCCATCATAAACTTTTCAAAGTATTTCGTATGGATTGGCTGGAGGTCTCTATGCAGAAGAGAAAAGGCACGGAGAAACTATTTGGGGTATGGGAAAGCTTCATCGAAATCTTACCAGACACAATAAAGTCTAGCCTACACAAATGCTTCCATAACACTTATTGGTATGAACTCAGAGTATATGACAATGACCCCCCTATTGTGCTGAGAGATGACCCCTTATAAAGATGGACCATCCATGACGTGTATATATATTTATGTCTGTGTTTGAAAATACTGCCCATACCCCATACCCTGAGCCAAGGGTATGCTACTACTTAATGTTGTTTTGCTCTTTTTCCGATGACATAAGTGTAAAGAACCTGTAGTGATTTTGTATTGCTTGCTTGGTCTATGTTCTCAAAATTGGCGTGTTAACTCTCATTTGTATTACTGCTGTAATGTTGTATTTGCTGTTCTCCAATAAATATAAAGTAAAAAAAAAAAATGATGTAACTAAATTCCATAAGTTCTTGATAAGGGTCCTTTATCTTCACTCCCCTCCCTGGGTGAGAATATAATCCTTAGAGGAGGTCACAACTCCCTCCGGAGTAGTAACAGTGGCCTGATCCAGATTTTACATGTTGCAAAATAAACAAATGACTCTCTCTCTCTCTCTCTCTCTCCCTATCTATATATATATATATATATATATATATACTTTGTTAAACATAAAATTAAAGGGACTAAATTACTGAGGAGGAAAGGGTATGTAGGGGTCAATGTCATGTGACTTAAAGGTAGTCAAGCAATGTAGCAAAGCAATGTAGCAAAGCAAGTCAGATGCTTGGTTGTATAGATAGAGGAAAAAGTAGATTATGACACAATTGAGCAGATTAGAGGCATTTTTCAAAGTTTTATTTTTTCTTTTGTAAAGTATTTATTGTGATGAACTCATTTAGATTACAAGTAAGGAAAAGTGTATGATAAAAGAAAAAGGAGTATAAAAGGCAATAAATATATATAGGTATAAGTAGATTTATACTTATAATAGAAGTTAAACCCATCAATATGACACCACACCTCCTGGAACCGCCCTCTCCGGCTCGTACTGGTTGCCCCAGATCCTCCACTCTCCTCTCTCTCCTCTTCGCTCAGTCCTTTCTCCACTTTCCGCAGAGCCGTGTCATCCAACTTTACTTCTTCCTCCACCACTCCATCCTCCCCATCACACTCCTCACCCAGTCCCAGGTCCACCATTCCCCTGGAGCAGCTCACACGCTCTCTCTCACCGGACACTACTGCGCCTAACGGTGAGGAGCAGTTGGGCTTTTATATACATATATAGATAAATATCCCATTACTTAGAAGTAAACTTGAACAATTGTGCATGGAGGGTCATCAAATCGTTATCTCGTATCACAGGTAAATCAGTAAAAGTCTGATTTAAAATGCAAGCAGGGAAATGCAAATAGAAAAGTACAGAGACCACGCGGCAAGTACTAGTGCAGGAGATTCACATGGATACTCTGCTGTCCAATTAGCAGAGTGACAACAGGTGTGATTCGCAGGCACAATGCGCTGATTTGCAACACATCGCATTCCGGCAATGCAGGCACCACAAGGTATTTAGATTCTATTGCTACAACAGCGGCGACAGATAGATTTTTCCCTAACCCTTACCCTCACCCAATCCTCCCCTTCTATCAGACTAATCTTAACCCTCTATTTTCTGCAGCCTAACCATTCTCGCCCCGCAGCCTAACCTTAACCCTTCCCTCCAACAATGACACTGACACAAGGTACTATTATAAAAGTTTATTTGGTAAAACACATAAAAATCTGACAAGCTGAACACAAATGACAGTATGTGAAGCAATATCCTGGAACTTCCCCTCTGGGCTCCCAGCCCTGAATCCAGTGCCGGCCACCATCAATACACTTCAATACACTTCAATACACTAAGCATCAGATCAGACACTGTCATGTCATCTTATCCTAATCTTGGTCCAGATTCTACCTTAAATTTCACGACTAGGTCTGTGGCCTCCACCTATGGCAGAGAGACGGCAAACAAAACACAACATACAGGCATGTTAAATAATTAGATTAAGGGGGACACATAAACCACATAAGGGGGCCAGATGTTTCACTAGTATTCTAGCAAGACAGGCATGTATATTTAGATTAGGATAGAAGGACGGACATGTGTTTTTTAATTTTGAGACATGCGGGACGGAGGCTTATATATTTAAAGAGCTAAGTAGGCATGTACTCATATTAATAGGCACGGAGGGGACATATGTATTTTATTATGTGCATGAGGTGTTTTTTTTTCCCAGGGCCAGGAACTCCAGTGATTTAAACTCCAGTGAGTTTAACATAAACTCGTTGGAGTTTAATCGCTACACATCGCTGGAGTTTACAAATCACTACTCTAAATCGCCTGTTAGTAAATTTAGCGATTTGACTGCATCAAATCGATAAATAACTACGGCGATGCTGAGCGATTTACAGTAGCGATTTAAAATCGACTTTAGTAAATCTAGCCCCAGGTCTCCATCATATATATGCACATGGATGCAGTGCCGTGGAATCTCTCTCGCGCTGATTTAGGGAGTCACAGTGTACAGACAGACTCCATAAGGTGGCTTAAGAAAGGGCATACGCCAATATGGGTGGGGTTCGATGATTGGAAAATAGGCCAAAATTGGATCTCTGCATCAGACCCAACGGGTTAAAAATAAATAAAATACAAACCAAGTGGTTCTTTTTTGACAAATGCTATGTTTTGACTGACGTAGCTTACTTTGCATTCTTTCACATCACATAAGCCCAGAAAACATGTATTAACAATTTACACATATAGGGCTGGATCCAGACTTAAGTAAGTGCTTGAACTTAGTTACTCCTGGGCTAAACCATGTTGATTGCAGGGGAGTCATATTT